>PVIC010019105.1:0-30784 GCA_004025085.1 Thryonomys swinderianus | reverse complement strand
CTTATCCAAAAAAAAAAAAAAAAAAGGGAAAAAGAAAAGAAAATGCCAGGTGTGGTGGCTCACACCTATAATTCCAACTCTTGGGAGGCAGAAACAGGAGGACTGTCATGAGTTCAAGGCTAGCCTGGACTACATAGTGAGTTCAAGTTCAGCCTGAACTACAATGAGAGATGCTGTCTCAAAATACTAAAAAGTGGAAAGAAAAACTCAAATCCATGAAATTAGGAATGAAAGAGTGAAATCATAACAGATCCTATAGAAATAGAGAATATCAGTACCTACTTCAGAACCTGTATTCTAGTAAGATGGAAAATACAGAAGAAATGGACAGATTCCTAGATACATATGAATTACCAAAGCTAAATAAAAGAGATATAGAAATTCTAAATAAACCAGTATCAATCAATGAAACTTAAGATGTAATTTAAAAGCTACTAAACAAAGAATGCCCAAGTTCTAGTGAATTCATTGCTGAATTGTGCAACAAATTTAGGGTAGACCTATTGCCACTGTTTCTTAAACTCTTCAATGAAATTGAAAGGGAAGCAATATTCCCAAAACCATTCCTGGAAGCAAATATTACCCTGATACCAAAACCAGAGAAAGAGCCAACCAAAAGAGAGAATCTCCATAAAGAACATGGGTGTAAAAGTCCTCAGTAACATACCAACACAGAGAATGCAGCAAATCATCAAGAAAGTTATATATCATGACCAGGTTTAGAATTCATCCCAGAGAAGATTTAATATATACCAATCAACAAATATAATATACATTATGAACAGAGCCAAGGACAAAAACCATCTTATCATCTCAATAGATGCACAAAAAGTTTTAGACAAAATCCAACGCCCATTTATAATAAAAAATACTCTACAGAAAACTGGAATAGATGGTTTTATTTCAATCTGATAAAAGCCATCTATGACCAACCAGCCGCCAATATCAAATTGTCAAAACTGAAAACTCTCACTCTAAAATCAGGGATGTCCACTGTCATCACTCCTATTCAATATAGTTCTGGAAATATGAGCCAGAGCAGTTAGACAAGAGAAAGAAAAAAAAAAGGAATAAAGATAGAAAAGGAAGAAGTTAAATTATCATTAACTGTGGATGACATTATATGTACAAGATCCAAAAAACTTCACCAAAAGACTTCTAGATTTAATAACCAAACTCAGTATCATAGCTGGATGCAAAATAAACACAGGAAAATCAATAATATTTCTGTAAGCAAATCACAGACTTACTGAGAGAGAAATCAGAGAAACAACGCCTTTTACAATGGCATCCAAAAAGATGAAAATATCTAGGAATCAATTCTGAGATTTCAAAGAAAAGCCGGGGAGGCCGTGGATGTGGCTTCTGATGACAGCATTGAGGGGCTAGGAGGGCAAAGGCGAAACCTCAGCGGAGACCCCAGAAATGGAGAGGAAGTAGCCGTCAACTGTGCCCACCAAGAGGAGGTGCAGCAGCGAGCAGAGCCAGCCAACAAGTGGCTGTTTAGGCTACAGCCACCAGGCAGGAGGCGTGGAGCTGCCCAGCTTCTCGGAGCCCGCTCCACCACAGAACACCCAGCATGCTGCACATGAAACTTAGGATTTAATGTTTTCCCTGGAGGTTTCAGTATTACTTTAGGCAGAGCCCTCCTTAATTCCTTCTTTTGGGAATAGGAATATTTACCCTTTGCCTGTCCTTTCATTGTAGTCCCCCCCATCCAGCACTGGGGCTCGAACTCAGGTCCTTGTGCATCCGAGGTTGGTGTGGTACCGCTTGCACTAAATCCCCGGCCCCTGTAGTTTTGAAGTATATGACTTCCTTTTCGATTTTTCAAAGGGGCCCAAAAGTGAGTTTGCCTTGAGTTTCAAAGGGATTGTTTGGGGCAATGCTGGGACAGTAAAGATTTGGATATTTGGGGGATAAACTGCATTTTTCATTGTGAGATGCACGTGAACCTTGTGGGGTTAGGGAGAGGATGCTGTGGTTTGGAAAAGTATCCTACAGAAAGCACAAGGGCTCAAGTCAGGGTCTCAGTCCTCCTCTCAGCCCAAAGCTGTGGATTTAAGAGGCAGTGTGCAAATTGGAGTCTTCAGTTTATCAAGGGCTCCTCTTCAAAGCGAGGAGGGAGACATCCTCCTCACTGTCCCTCACTTCCTAGCCGTGAGGGCAACAGATTTACTCTGTCTAAATGTTCCTGCTGCAGCGGTTTCCTCTCCACAAACTCAAAAGCAACAGTCAAGTAACCGTGAACTGCCACTTCAAAAATGGTGAGCCAAAAGAAGTTTTTTTCTTACAAATGAATTACCTCAGGTATTTGTTACAGTGATGGAAAACTGACAAATATATCCAACGATCTCCTCGCTGGTGTCCCCTCTTTTTTTCCTCTCCTATCCATCCTCTACATGGGCATCAAAAAATCTTTCAAAACCCAAAATCCACCTATTCCTTTCCCCTACAAAGTTACAAAGGCTTTCCTTTGCTCAAAGGCTGTAGCCCAGGATCCCTATTAATATATAAAAGATCCCTCCCCATTCTGCCTCCTAAAGGTTGTAACGACTTTGGCTATATTTCAGCATCTTGGGAAACATTAAAAACTGCCCAGTAGTTATGGTTTAATTACTCTGGGCTGGGTCCCAGCTATCTGGATTTTTATTTCATTTCCCAGGACCTGGTGACGCCTTTTTGAACTATTTGTATATTCCTGTGCCTCTATCAGAGAACCAGCTGTTTTCTAATCTCAGATCTAAGGAGATATGTAGGAACTTGCCTTGAAGCTTAAATTTTTTCCCTTTCCATTACCCGTAGTTGGGAACCGGTCTTCTGCATTTAAGAGTCAAAAATAAAACCTCGTGTGTTTCCAAGGTTGGATTCCTTTGCAGCCTACGGTAGGAACAGTGGTTTTCTGGGTCTGGGTCATTGTCTGTGAAGAGTATGCCATGCGAAAATATGCCTCTTTGGCACATGGGTTATTTTACCCTAAAGACCATGGAAAATAAGTAGATGTAGGAAAAGCTTTTTTTTTTTGACAGGGTCTCGCTTTGTAGTTCAGGCTGGCCCTGAGCTCACTGTGTAGCCCAGGCAAGCCTCGAACTCAGCAATCCTCCTGTCTCTGCCTCCCGAGTGCTGGGAGTACAGGCGTGAGCCACCACGCCCGGCACTGTGTGTAGGAAAAGCTTTTAACACAGGGAATAAAGATTTCCTCTTTCAAAGGATTGCAGAACTATTTCTTTTTTAAAATTCTTTATTGGTACAATTTATATACATCTCACAATCACACATAATATCGGGGAATTTGTACAAATATACGACACAAGTTAATTCTCATTTTTACCCATATCCCTACCCACCCATATCTCCCCACCCCCTATATACATGCTCTTTTATTTTCCTTCAGAATCATATTTATTTCTTCCCCTCATTACATTCCCACACCAAATTTCCTTTGGAAACTTTCCATTCTACAAAAACTGTCATACTTTTTTTTTTTTAACGTTTGTTTCTGTTCAGTTTTTTTGAGATAGGGTCTTGCTTTGTAGTTCAGGGTGGCCCTGAAGCAAATATGTAGCCCAGGCAGGCTTTGAAATCACAGCAATCCTTCTGCCTCTGTCTCCTGAGTGCTGGGATTACAGGCGTGAACCACCATACCTGGTTTGTAGAAGTATTTCTTTCACCCAGAAAGAAAAGAAGTCTTATCAATGGAGAGGGTACACACTTGAATCTGAATAACAAATCTTACTGAAAATTTTTATTTATTTTCCTGGTCACCTTCTTATAATTTGCTTCTCTTACTCAGAACCCCTGAGCCCTCTTTCCTTTGTTTTATCTTAAGATAGTATTTAAACTCAAATTCTAGCCATGCTGGAATAACCATGCAGCAATAACTATGCTGGGTTAGTGCTTCCTGTTCTCATGTATACATGGATGATACAAATAATTATATATTTGCATGTTTTTCTCTCATTAATCTGGCTTTGTCCAGTCTAGTTTACATAGTCCTCATTGAAAAACCCAAGATGTGCGGCGAAGAAGACGTTTTTCCTTCTCTACATCTGTAAAAGCTGAACGAATCAGGGGATTCAGGACTGCAGGACCTCAGGAAAGGGACTCAGTGCAGGAAAAGGAGTCCGGTGCACCAGGCCACAAGCTCTTCAGTACTGGGCTGGAGAATCTCACTCTACAGTACCTCCCTCAGTGGATCCTCCAACTACACCTGTACTTCCCAGGCAACATAAGGGACAATAAAAAATGTTCTTGAGATATCCTAAACTCAATTTCAAAGGCCAGTAGATAGAAGGAAGAAAAAAGAAAGGGAAGTTAATAAATTAATACGTACGGGAAAAACGAACACAAGTCTGTTTCATGTTCCTGAATGTAAGTTGCAATCTTGAGTCAAAGCTCATCAGGTCGACCACGTGGGTAGCCGTGTTCTGCTCACATTTCATCTTCCGGGATCACTGACCTCGTACAACCCAAAAGCAGCTGTTACTTCTCTTATAGACTGCCCTCCTCTCTTAAGCAACTTCTGTTTTCCTTCCTCGTGTTTTTGTGCTAAAAATACTCTTAGCTTCAGGACTGTTGCACATTTTGCCGAATCTTCCCTCGTTTTGCTGCTTGTCCCAAGACCTGGTCCTTTTCTGGCTAGCTCCTGTAGTGGCTGAATAAATGCCCATCTCGAGAGTTTTAATTTAACAGAGTACATAAAAATAAAAGAAGTAAGATTTTTATCTGGTGTGAAAAGGAAAGATTATTCTTTTCCTTTTCTTAGAGTTGTTAGAAATAAAACTGAACGGAGTAAGGAACAGTTCCCAACAAGGGAGGTCCCAGAACCAGGACGGTGGCCCTGGGGCTTTCAGGTGGCTGGATAACATACGGAGTCAGAAAAGGAAAGGAGTGGCGTACAGAAAGCAGAAAGGATGGACAAAGACAGCTGGACTGGTTGAAACTTGGTTTTCCATTTTTGTATTTGGTTTAAATAGTTGGCTGTTACTGGCTGAAACTCAGCTACTTATAAGCGTAAGTTACAGTTAGTTTATATATCAAGGTAGGTTGCAGTTCATTGTGTGTTATGGCCTTTATTTAGATGTCCCTTCAAAGACACATGTGATCGTAGATGGGGCTCAGGAGATGACTGGATCATGGATGTGAGACGCTGGTTTAGGGTATGTCTTAACTAAATTGGTTTAGCACAACTCTGGGTATGGATAATGCAAGTGCCATCCTGGTGTGGGTGGCACCATTCAATAGGCTTGTACCCCGGCTGGGCCATTAAGTGATAAAAAGAAGGCAGGCTTGCTGCTTTCTGGCCTTGTGCCTGCTCTGCCATGGACTGTTTCTCCTCTGAGATATCTCTCTGCCATCCTACTCTGTCTTATAGCCAGTCAGCTATGGACTGAGACCTCTATAGACCACGAACCAAAATACACCTATTTTCCTTTAACTGTGAGTGTCGGGTGTTTTTACTCAACAGCAAGAAAGTAATGAAGACATTATATATGGAGATATTTTTAGGACAAACAAAATATATATACAGAAGCAGCTTTAGGTTAAACTTAATGGAGCTTATAGTATTTTTTTAGAATCTTCTCTTTCCTCAGGAAGTATGTAAATCATTTAAAAATATATATAAGCTCTTGCTTACCCCTTTCACTTCTCAGAATGAAGGCCTCAGGGGCTTCTCTTGGGAATGTGAACATTAAGATTGATGCTTCCCTGTCTTTGGACCTCTGCAGAAATGAGTTTAGGAGTCTGAGACCAAGTTGTAAGTTCCTACTGAAAGTAAAAACGTTTGTTTTTTCTTATATAAAAGCAGTTATCATACATACCATAAGTTGTATCTGTACAGCTAGCAAAAAGGGTGATACTTTTTGTTTGTTTGTTTTTTGGAATCTCTTTAGTAGATTGTTTTGTACACATTACAGTCTATTGCTTATACAGTATTACTTTATTTTTCCTCTAGGTTATTTGGTGGGGTTTGGCAGGCTCACCCTCTTGTGTCAAGAATGCCTTCATTATTTCTTAGCAGCATCTTTATGGTGTATTGCGGCCATGCTGTGGAGAGGGAAATAGAGGTTTTGGTATCATGGAGACTATCCAGCAATGTTATCAGTTCTTTGGAAATTGTTAGTCACCGTCATGTTCCAACTGTGCTGCCTACATTGCAATGCACTGTGTAACCTGGTTCCATCATTCACTGTGAGTCATGGACTGAGTCTAAGAACGTTCAGCTTCCGTTTGCTTTCCAACATACTGAAGCCAACTTCTATCTCAGGTTACTGCTTAGCATGTATACCCAAAACATCAAGAGGCCCTGGATCAGATGCAAAGCAGAATGGAAGACCAGGAGAGAATTCACTGAAATATACTGGACTCATATTGACCAAATTTATATGGCACGACTGATTCAGAAATAATGCCTTCACTTCCCTTTCACTACATATCAGAACAGTTTCCTGATTACTAAATGATGTTTTGATTAACATAATCATTTTATTATACACAGATATCTAGGGGACAACTTCTTCAGCTGAACATATGTGAGACAAAAATTAATGGTTTGATTCCTCCTAGCCACTCCCACCCACCTTCCTTTTTTTTTTTTTTTTTGAACAAGTCCCCTGGAATGGAAGCTTTTATCTTAATTATTTGTCCAGTAGCAGTAAGTACTAGTATACTCTAGGAACACCCCAGCCCTCAGGATGGACAAGGATGTAGCCAGCAAGTTCCAACTAGGGAGTCAGTAGGCACCTATCAGGAGGGAGGTTCTGATCTCTAGGAATGGACTGAGACAGCCCTTGAACAGAGAGGGAAGGAGACTGATGGCAAATGGGTACTTGTCTGAATTATATTAAGCTTCTATGCAACACGGGCTGTCTCCCCAGTACAGAAGGCTGAATAGTCTCCACTGTTGTCTTCCTGCTTTTCAAGAGAACACCAAATTGCCCAGTGAGAGTCATGGGGAGGAGTGGAGGTCTCCTTCACTGGGAAGTGAGGCTATTTTAATACTACTAGACAAGCACATACAAAGAGAATAGAGACTGAATCGACTGCAGACCTGTAGATTGAACCAATGGCACAGCAAAAATATTCAGAAAAATATGCACCTGAATTAAACACATGCAGGTACTTTTCTTATCATTATTCTCTAAACAGTACAGTACAAAAGCTGCTTATATATCATTTACATTGTATTAGATATTATAAGTAATCTAGAGGTGAACTAAAGTACATTGAAGGGTATGAGTAGGTTGTATATAAATATTATGCCATTTCATACAAGGAGCATGACAGCCTATAGATTTTGGCATCCTTGAAGGTCCCTAACATAATCCTGCATGGATACTGAGGGGGCAACTATATACTTTTTTGTCCTATCCAATGGTATTCACATAGTAGTCTCAAATAATAATAATAATTTTACTACTAAAAGCAAACCCAGTAAGTATAGTTTATTTGTAATACTTTTTTGCTCACAGAGAGCACACTACCGCGGACACACAACCCAAGTACCTGTTCAACCATTTCTTGAAATGATCTTCTGTCATAAAATTATGTTATCAATCTGATATACAGTTGGTTAAATTATTGGGGTGTTCAGTTTTGAACAGGATTTCTCTCATCATTTTAGATTTAATTTTTGTGGATATAAAAAACACCGAGCTAGTTCAAAAAGGCAACAGGGTTTTCAGTTGGGATCTCCCTGTGTTACACGGACTGGCCTCAAACTCTTGGGCCCAAGTCATCTCTTGCTTCAGCCTCCTGAGCAGCTGGGACTACAGAGCAGACCACCATGCCCGATTTCACAACTAGTTTTGAAAGCACACTGACAGCATTCTTACTTCTTGCTCTTGTTCTGTTTCATCCTCTTACCCACCATTATAATTATTCATTTTCACTGATTTCTGGCTCACTTTTATGGTGTTTAAAATAAGTATGCAAATATACTTACATAAACACAAATGGCACATTCTTATTTTATTTTTCACACAAATAACACTACCTCTACTGGGTATTTTGGTGTGTGTTTTTTTTTCCTACTGATGATATATCTCAGCTATCACTCCTATCAGTTCTTGGGAATATTGTCTTTTAACAGTTGCACAGCACTTTGTTACGTGGATATACTTTAGTCCGATCAAGCAGAGTGCCAGATAAACTCCCATCTCTCGGTATGTGGGCCAGCACTTCGACTGCCTGCTAACTGCTGCTCTGAGGGAGGTAAGGCTTTGGAGGATGGCACTCCTGGCTTATCCACTCTTGGCCCGAAGCTTCAGGACTTTCTCTGGCTGCCAGTCCTGTCTCTCGCTTCAGTAGCAGTGGACTGAGCTTGCATATGATGTTGGCTATGAAGCTGCATGCATGTGCAAGTTGGACCATCCAATCGACATAAAAGAGTAAACCACTAGAATCACCCCAAATCCATGGAAGTGTGGTCAGGAACTTTACTGTGTTATAGCACAGGACCGGACCAAGTAAGTCAAGGTTATCCACTATCATAAATTATAGGAAATAAATGTTGTAATAAATGATAAGGAAACGGGCAGAAAGAAGACCTCAGTGTTCTTAAATGCAGAGGCAGAAGATGAGAGCAACCTCCAAGCAGAACTATTCAGTATTCCACTGGGGATGATAAAGGGGCTTCAGGCATGGAAGCAGGAATGGAGGCCCATTGCCTTGTGAATATGCTTCCATCCCCACCTCAACTGTTTCTGTTTTCCAAGAGATATTCAACTGTCTAAAAAAGATGAGGTCCTGAGGCTGCAGAACCCTGAGAACCAGGATGGAAGTGGATGAGAAGGTTTTATACTCTTTGAGTCCACAGGGTGTGGTTGGTGAGTGCTAAGGAACCAGCAGAGCCCTGGTCTGTAAGGGCTGGTAGACAAAAGAAAGCTCTAAGTCAAGGGGCTCTGTGCCAGCGCTCAGGAACAAGCCCAGACACAGAACCTCGCTGAACCATACCCTCCTCCCACACAGGCCCCTTCTGCAGGTGGACTGTCATGACTTCTGCAAACTGAAGATGCACCTGCCAGTTTCCAGTCAAGGTGACCTTCACGTAGACTCTGGGCTCCAGAAACAATGCTCTGTACTAATCTTGAATACCTGCAAGGGCTGGGAAACTACTGGATGTCAAACTGGGTTACTTGCTACTAATATCAACCAATGGGCATGTACTTGGAAGTTCTATATCTTAGTAGAGTAGGAATTTGAATGCCAGGAAATAGGGCTGAAGGATAGATAAATTCCATTTCTACATTCTGCTGATGTTATGCTGACTGTAGATTTTTTTTTCATTTCTTTGATCTCTGGCAGGAGTCTTCCTGTCTGTCAAGAATCACCTTGTTAATGGGGGCTTTCTTCAGTCCTCTCAAGAAGAAAAACCCAATCCTTCCTATTGGTTCTTCTGGCATTTGATCATGGCTGGATTTTAAAGACTTTAAGCTTTATCTCAAGTACTAGCACTCTGCTGCACAACTATTCCAGATCAACAACTGTCCAGAGAACAAATGAATGAGTGAATAAATTGAATAGTTGAAGAAATGTGTCTTGATGACAGTTTGCCCAATTGTCAAAATCATTCATGTTGTTAGTTTCTCCCCTCTTGGTGCCTACCAGGAATAAAGACTGAAGACCAGATAAAAAAGTGGCTTTTTCATCTAAGGATGTATCTGGTTTTTTATATGGATGTGGATTTGCCTTGAAGTTCTTATTGTCCTTCCTAGCAGTCCTCTCTTGGGTCTTTCAGATGGAAACTACCTTGTGCTGAGACTAGGAAAGCTCATTCCAAACTCTCTGCATTCACTCACTTGACTCTACCTGACTTGACCCAATGAGTTGACCTATGTACGGATCTTTTCTTCAGTGAACAAGGGCGCACTGAGGTCCTACTGTCTGTCCATTGTTTCCCACTGACTCGTGTGAAATGCAAAGAGATAGGGCACTGCTTGACCCTGGAATTCAGCCAAGAGGGATAAAGACACATGATCAGAAGTCACACCACTCCATATTAAGTCACAAGAATTTCCATTAAGAATCATGGCTCCAGAACTTCTGAACTTTCCATGTAAATCTCATCATGGTAAGGGGAACTTCTTTGTGTTGTGAAAGAGAAGAGTTTGGCCCTGGGTGTGTATCTGGAAGCTGACGTGGTAAATGGTAAGGAGGAGAAGAAGGAAGGTAAAATGATAGAATGCTCTGTAAAGTGAAGCTCTTCCTCTCAACCCAGAGCAAATGGCCAAGAAGTACAAGAAAACACTTGGCATCATGAGTCACCCGGGATGCAAACACAAGCCACCCACCAGGATGGCCAGAGGAAAAGAGGCATATCCCAGGTGAGGAGAGGCAGAAATAAAAACCCTCATACACTGCTGATGAGAATGTTAAATGGTGCAGCTACTCTGGAAACATTCTGGGAATTGTTCAAATGATTAAGTGTAAAGCTACCATAGAGCCCAGGAAAGCTGCTTTTGGATAAATACTCTGCTAAGAATGAAAATACACATTCATACATACTTACACACAAATGTTCATAGTAACATTATTCATAATATTCAATATTCATAATATCCATGTCCTTTAACTGGTGAGTGGACAAAAAAATGTGGTATATACACATGATAGAATATTATTCAGTCATGAAAGGGAATGATGGATTAACTCAAGATATAGTATGAATGATCCTCATTATACTAATTGAAAGAAGCCAATCACAAACATCCTTCTTAAATGATTCAATTTGTATGA
The DNA here is from genome assembly GCA_004025085.1 of Thryonomys swinderianus. Classification (NCBI taxonomy): domain Eukaryota; kingdom Metazoa; phylum Chordata; class Mammalia; order Rodentia; family Thryonomyidae; genus Thryonomys; species Thryonomys swinderianus. The sequence goes on along the minus strand of PVIC010019105.1, from coordinate 20,047 downwards.
AAGCCCACAACAAGGAAATTTATAGGAATAAAAAGTAGATTAGAGGTGGCTTGGAGTTAAATGGGTAGGGTGAGATAGGAGCTGGGAATAGAGGAGGTGTTGGGAACTCTGGGCCGTAGTGTTCAGAGCATCTTTTTGGCATGAGGAAAATGGTTTAAAACTGGCTGTGGTAGTGGTTACATGTATCTGGATGTACAGTACAAAAAACATTGAACTGCACACATTAGAGGGAATCAAATGTATGTAAATTAAAAAACAAAGACCTTTTCTCCTTTATATTTCCTTCTGACAGAAATGTGTGACAGATCAACACTTGGCTTGGAACGTCCTTGCAACTATGGAATGGGATTTGATACCATCTCGCCCATGTCTTAGGATGTGTCCCGAGAGGTCTACAACAGGTTTGTCTCTTTGTGATCCTCCCACGAATATGGTGAGATTAACTAGTCTCAAGGGCCTCTGCTCAGTACTGTCATTCAGAGAGGTCAGACTAGGTCCTGGCCAAGGACTAGCTTTGCTGTGTCTTCTACAGTCACCCTCATTCCCTAGGACACAGAGTTTCTAGCTCCAAGTTGCAGGAACTCTCTAAGTAGATGGAAGTGACTGAAGGACATAGCAAGACAAAGGCCTCTTTAAACAGCCTTTTCTGATAGAAAACTGTGTAGACATTATTTCCAAATACAGATTCTTTGTCAGGTGACTTGTAGAAGGGCTTGTACATGAAATGCTCTACATGAGGGCCTTCTTTTGTTCTCTGGTCCCTATCAGAAATTCCTCAGGAATGAATTGCTATTGTGCATTCACAAATATGTGGCATGGTGACTCTGTACTGTAGCCCAGTAACTCATGAATGTCCCTTCTGTCCCAGCTCTTCAAATCTAAATATTCTGATGGGACAATCTGCCAAAAATCTCTACATTTCTAGACTTCTCATCATTTGAAATGTCTTCTCATAGCTCAGTGATTTCGTGCTTCCACTCTTCCTTACTGTAGATTGGGCAGACCCCAATGGGAAGAAAGCTAGGGGGACAGGAGTTGCGAACCTGCCCATCTCGCACCACCTTGGGAAAGTCAGGCTCAAGTTGCCATGTTTGGACACATTGTTTCCCCTAAGACAACAACCTCTATGACATATTTAAGTACATCACCTGCTTTCCTTCGGTTCACCACCCACACAGACCTGGCGCCACTGCTCAGTGATGTGTGGGGAGCTCTGTCTGTGTCTATGAAGAGCTAAAGGGAAGAGAATGGAGTGGAAGCAATTCATCCAACAACTGTTCATCGAGGGGCTCTTTCACTCCAAGCATTCTGCTAGGTGAGGAGAAGCCAGAGACAAACAGGACGAAAGCATCACTCAGTGGGTTGGAGAGATGGGCAGGGAAGCCATCTGGAGTGTAGTTCAGAGTGTGAGGAATACAACGGCTTACTGCACTCTAGAGAAGGGGCATGGAAAAGGGACCGGCAGGTAACAGGCAAGGCTTCTCCAAGGACAGGCAGCTCGACAAGCTGGGAAGTCAGGGAAAGAGGTCACAGGTGAGACCCAGAAGTGGAGGAAGCATGGCACATTCAGGGAAGTACAGATGCCCCATGCACCTTCAGTTTACTCAGGGGCTAAGAAAGAATTTGCACGACAGATAGTACCTATTAGGAGAGGGAGTCTGATCTTGGAAGACGATCAGATATGCACTGATCAGCACAGGGCATGGAACACAGGGGTGTACCCTAAAGATAGAGAAGAGGATCAGGGCGTGAGAAGCATTTCGTGCAGGAGGCAGCAGGACAGGACACCTTCATGCCTTGACCTTGAGTCATTGAGTAATAAGGACAACCATCCTTGAGCCCAGGAAATAAAGCATTATGGTCTCCCAAAGACAGTGAGTTGGACATTTTATCCCCACAGCAACAGAGTTGAGAGGTGGGACCATGAACAGGTGACAGAGTGTGAGGCCTCTGCCCTCACGGAAGGAATAAGGTCATCATCTGCAATGAGTGATCAAAATATACAGTGGGTGTTTAAAGTTTTAAAAATTACAGTAAAAGTCACACTGCCATCACTGCCCAATATTTCCCTCCACTTTGAACATGCTTATCCCGTCATTCTTGCCACTTTTCGAAGCAGCTCTGGAAGACTTCTTTGTCTTTATGAGGTTTAATCAAAACTATTTGGCTGCCACCATGTGTCATCAAAAGGGAAGGCAGGTCTATAAAACACCACGGTGTGTTCCTATGGACCTTACTCACCAGCTGGCACCATGTGACTTCCGGCTCTCCCTGAAGTCAAAACGGTCGTGAAAGGGAAACACTGTGAATTGATTCAGGACACGGAGGCGGCTGTGATAGCACAATGAAAGACATGAAAGAGGACATCCCGAACTGCTTCGTAAAGCGGTGGGAACAATGGGATAGTGTGTTCAAAGCAAGGGGGAATAGTTTGAGGGACATTTATAGCTATGTGTCTTTACTATGATGTATTTTTTAAAATTATACATTCACCTGAGTTTTCAATCACACCTCATAAGAGTTTGTATCAAAGTGAGTTCAACATTCTTTTGCCATTTAATATCTTTCACCATGTTATAAGGCAGCAAGACCCCCCTTGCTAGACACGGTGTGGGCCCGTAGCTCTGGACTCCCCAGCCTCTAGAACTCTGCACCCTCCAGAACTGTAAGAAGCGTATCTCTCTTCTTCATAAATTCCTCAGTCACAGGTATTCTGTTATAGCAACACAAAACAAACTAAGACAGAGACAGAAATGGTGTGCAGGTGGAAGCTAGGAAGCAAACAAGGGCCTGGGCCCAGGAAGCACATCGGGACTCCCTGAAACAACACACATCTCTGAGGGTGATGAAAATAGTCACACATCTGCAGTGCCTTGGATGCCCTTCTTGGGGGATTAAACAAGAGCCGAGGCACGGCTGTCCCAGCATCTCCCTGAAAGGACCTCCTAAGAATTTAAATCAAGGAGGAAAGAGGACGAAACTTGAAGCAGGTCACATTCAGCTGACCAAAATGCCTTTGTCTGAAAACATCACCGTACCCTACGCGAAGTGAGAAGGAAGAGGCCCAAGGACTTAGCCGCTGTGGCGTGTGTCCGTCTGCCCTAGCTTTTGGAACAGACACTGTGCACGGTGACAATGCCACGTGGAATGACAACCAGTTTTCTTTCAAGCCACACAAAGAGCTTAACCCATTGCCTCAGGTTCAGGTTTGCTGAGCTGTTGAACTCACGGTCGTGGTGTTTCTGGAAAGACGTCTGTGAGGTCATTCTCCTTTGAAAAGCTTGAGAAAAACCAAACATTAGGACAGAGATGAGTTGTTTTTTTTTTAAATTAGAAAGTATGCAAAAAGTGTGGAAGCAGTCACTGGAAATCTTTATATATAGATCCATAGAAGAAAACATAAAGAACCAAAAATGCAATGCAATGAGTGATATAGTGAGATTCTATCTCTAAATAAATAAATCAATAGGGGTGGGATATCACTCCCTGGAGTGGATTGGAAACATCTTGTTTCCATTTTTTAACTGCTATGCAAGTATATATGAGAGACGGTCAACATGCTTAAATAAAGAAGTGTTTATAGTAAAAGATATGCTGCTATTGGTTTATTTCAAAATACTTCCTCTCCCTTTGAACACATTTATCCCACCACTCTTGCCTCTTTCTGAAGCAGTTCTGCAAGTGCTCTTTCGTGTCTTTAGAAGTTGAGATAAAGTCATGGTGAATGCTGCTGTCAAGTCCACCCAGTGAAGAGGAAGGGTCACGAAAACCTTACACTGTGTCCTTGCCTGCCTTGTTCACCGCCTCTGGCTCTATGTGACTTCAGACTCTTCCCCACTGTCGATATGACACCCAAGGGTAAAAATTTCGATTCAAGACCCAGAGGCAGCCACAGCAACACAACTAAAGACACAAAAGAGGACTTGCAGAGCTGCTTTAGAAAGTGGCGAGCACAACGGGCTGTGTTCAAAGTGGGGGGGGGCACTTTGAGGGGTGTAAAGATGATGCATCTTTTAAATCTTTAAAAAACTGCAAATGTTGACTGTGTTTGTCAACCACACCCGGCATTCACCCCAGTATTCTTCTCACACAGAAGAGCGAGGTTGGTTTCTTTATTGGGCACCAGAGTCCACAGTGCTTATGCTTTACTAATGGCACAAAATTAGCTGAGAGATTTAGTTGGTGCTTTTAGTACCAAGTCACTCCCTTCCACTCCAGAAGTTATGCCTTCACTTATAACTGGAGTCCTCATAAAAGAGAAAGCGTAGGATACTTACCTGTCTGTCTGATTTATTTTGCTTAACATTGGGCTCTCAAGATCCATCCATTTTCCTACAGATGACTTGAATTTACTCTTTTCTATGGTTGGATAAAATGCAGAAACTTTATTTTTCATACTTTACAACAATAATTTATACCAAGAATATCCTACTCTTTAAAAATCACATCCCTTCATACTGATCCAGGCATTCATTAAAAATTAGACAAGAAATCAGTGTTTATGCTGAAACATAAAGTACAGGGACATTGGAAGAGAGGCAGGGTCCCTTGTGCTGAAGTCTCAGGTCTCCCAGGGACCACAGAGCTGCCCACACGTTCAGGCCTTGAGCTGGCTGTTGTCCTGTGACTATGGCCTGGGTGAGAGGCCACGCCTCCCTTTGAGGCCACCCTTTTTATTAGCTTTCTGTTGTTGCATAGCTAATTACCATGGAGAGGCTTAACACGACACAGGTTTATCATTTTACAGTTTCTGCGGGTCAGAAGTTCAGGTATGCGGTGGCTGGTTCCTTGCCTCACAGGCTCATCACACTGAAATCAAAGCGGCAGCCCGAGCTGCTGTCTTGTCTAAGGTCTGAGGTCCTCTTTCAAAATCAAGTCATCAGTAACAAAATTCATTTCCTCGTCGTCGTGGTAGGACCAAGGTGACCCTTTTTCTTGCAGACTGCTGGCTGGACCCATCCTGGCTCCTGGAGGCTGCCTGAGGCCCTTGGCCTGGATCCCTGCGGCCCTTGTGGTGGCTTGCCTCTTTTGGCCAGCAGATGGCACCTGTTGCTGCTTCCGGACACCTTTAAGGCTGTGCCTGATCAGGCCAGGCCCACCTAGAGTAATTTTCAGGAGATCTGAAAATCCAGTGTGCCATATGAAGGTATATAATCCCAGGAGCACTACACCATTGAAGATGGAGACTCTGAAAGGGAGAAGGGTCCACAGAGCTTATCTGCTCAGGAACCCTCTTAGCATTCTGCCTACCTCAAGCCGTCAACCCAAACTCACAGGGTTCAAACTGACCTGGGGTGAGCCCTCGGGTTTGTCCTTGCCATATTCCTGAACGGAGCACCTTTCTGGTCACAGAGGACAGCCCTTCGCCAGATCTGTCTGTGCAGCTGTGTGGCTCCTTTCTCAGCTTGTTCCAAGTGTTGTTTCCAGGACTCACGTGCTGTTGCGTCCATCTAAGTGCTGTTTAGAGCAGCGGGACATCTCTAAGACTGGAGGTGCTAAGACCTCCAAGTCATGTTTGCTCTGTCTCCTTGAGAACCACTCGTTACCCTGGGAGCATCCCAGCAGTGTGTCCTAGTCAAGATCATAAAGCCTTGTTCTCTGGGAAGATTTACTTCCAGAAAGTACTCTGAACCTTGGGTAATTCCTGATTTCCATCACTGGCTAAGTACCCCCCCATCCCCTAGCCTAAGTGGTACAATCAGCCTGGGCCCCTGTCATCAGCTTGTGTTCCAACCGCCTGGCAACAGCTGCTATGGCATAATTCACATCCTGAGAAGATGGTCAGAAGTTCTAGTATTCTGAGCCCAAAGGTAAGATCTACAAATCATCATTCATGCTTCCTTCACTATTTTGTATGTGTATGTTTTGAGAGCAAAGTATTTTGTTATGGACATGATAGAAAATGAGTCCTGTATTAAGGCTTAAGGAAGTAAATATGATCTAACCAATTTTTAAATTTAATAAATCGTTTGGACAGGGGTGTGACTGGGAAAGTACTTGCCTAGCATGTTCAAGGCCCAGGATTGGATCCCCCACATCAAAAAAAAAAAAAAAAGGAATGTAATACATCTATCAGTATCTCCTCAAAGATATCATTTAGAGTACTCACATTTTAATAGGAGGTGCTGTTTTATCTTGCCATGTAATGCTGTTTTAAGAACGCTACCATTTTTGCATTTGACCTGTTTTTTAAAAAATATTCTGAGAATTAAGCGATTTGCCCAACTTTGGCCCATTGCTCAAGATTTAAAAATTTCCCTAATCCTATTTTAGAAACAACGGATTTAAGATGCACTTTAATATAACAAACTATGTCCATTTTACATAGACATTCTGATGAACTAAGACATCATAAAGCTGAATTATAACTGCTGTGCTGTTACTGCTACTTCTACGGCACCAGTCGAACAAGGCGTGGAACATTTCCGGCCCTGGAGAAAGCGTCTTTCACCCCTCCACCCCCACCCATCACTCACCCTGTTGGGAGAAGAAAAACTTTATTTTTTTTTTTCTCACTGATACTCTTTACCCTGACATAATCATATTTCTTTCTCCCTCTTTCATTTCTTGTAGCTCCAGCAGGCTGATACTTTGCGGTATGAAAGCACTGATCTGTTTACTTTAGAGCTTCTGACTATAAATAGGAACATGCCTCATTACATTTTTCTCAGCATCAACTCAGTGTTCTGCTCCTCAAAATCTCTATCTATCCACCCACTCACTCAATTTTTCATTCCTCATCCACCCACCCAGCCACCTATCATCCATCCATCCATCCATCCATCCATCCATCCATCCATCCAGGATATTGAAATTCTACTGTGAGCTATCAGCTGGGTACCAGAAATCCTACCTCACCCAAGAAAACATGATTTAAAATTATGCTGAAAAGATGATATGTATTACAAAGGAAGGAATGGGGCATGATGGGAGACTCAGCAGGAGTAGCCACCAATAATTCTCAGGAGAAAGAGACATTCCTAATGGAGGTTTTCAGGGCAAATATTGAGTAAGCTAATTATTTCAGTAATATTTACTGAAAGCTGTGGGCTGGACGCAGTGATAACTGCTGGTGATTCAGAGGACAGAGTCGGATCTGTTCTCCTGGGCACAGTTTGTGGTGGAGTTAGCTGGGCTGAACAGGGGCACTGGGGTGGTTTTCCAGGCAGAGGGAACAGGAGTACTCTGGACCAGGGACAGAAAGTGTGGTAAGAAACTTACACTTCCTTGTGGCCCAAGTGTGAGAGATGGCCAGGGGAGGCCCAAGGCTGTTCAAGATGGAGCTGTGAGGCCAGGCATGGCGGGACACACCTATGATCAGCCCCAGTATTCTGGGAGGCTGAGGTAGGAGGATTATAAATTTGAGTCCAACCTGGGAAACTCAGTGACTTAGCAAGATATCTTAAAAGGAAAACTACAAAAGGGCTAGCGATGTGACTTGGTGTGAAGACTGGGTTCAAGGCCAAGCTCTGCCCCAAGTAAGGGAGTGGGGGCTGGGAGAAGTGAGTCCAGCATCCGGGGCACTCACATTCTACGTTCTATGTACCATGGTCATCAAAGGCCCAGTCAGAGCCTTCGAGGAGAAAGCAGTGCTAGGTATGGGCACCACATCTATCACTTGCAAATACCACCTGGGTCTTGCACAAGTTCAGCCACGACTAAAATCACCTTTCACCTTCAGTAGGGAAGGCCATTGAAGAAAAGCAGGCATATGATAATAAAATCTATCTACCTAACTGCCATGTAGCTTTTCAATGAGTCACAGAGTGAGACATTTTGAATGTCTAAAGATTGCTGAAGTGGTGACACAGCTGAAAAAAACAAAAAACAACAACAAAAAAAAAACCCACCTCCCTCGATGCCCTACTTTAGTCAGGAATCCAGAGAACTTCTTACTCAGACTTGACCTTCTTTTGAGTAATTCTTGGTAAATTATTTAAGCCATTTTCATCTGAACGGCTGACCAGATGGACAGTGCTGAGCACGCACTCGTCACACAGCAGCCAACACTCCGAGTTCCGCCAACACCGCCAGGTCTGGCCTATTCTAGCGGCCCACTCATTTCTCTAACTCCCCCGCATTGTACATCGAACCTGCTCCAATTCAGTTCTTGTTAAAATCCATTGACTTTGTATGTAGTGGGTTCTGTACACTTCACCTGAAATCAAAACTCTGAAAACCCAAGTCTCCCAAAGACACTAATTCACATACCATTCTGGAAATATAAAATCCTAAATGCCTGCTGATTGCAAATCAATGTTTATAGCCCAAGGATGAATCATATTACGAACTATCAGGCCCGTTTCGCTGCTCCCCGTTCTTCACTTGCATTCAGTATATACTGTTAAGACCTGTAATATGGACTACTAAACCTTTTTTTTTTTTTTGCTTTTTGAGACAGGGTCTCGCGTTGTAGTTCAGGCTGGCCCTGAGCTCGCTATGGTGCCCAGGCAAGCCACCGTGAACTCAGCAATCCTCCTGTCCCTGCCTCCCGAGTGCTGGGATGACAGGCGTGAGCCACCATGCCCGGCATTGTGGTATGCGGTGTTGATTGTTGGTGGGCGTGTCTCCACACCCAGCATTATATGTAGTTACCGGGGATCGAACTCAGGACCTTGCGCTTATGAGGCCGGTGCCGGAACCACTGAGCTAACCCTCCGGCCCTACTAAAACCTTTTTAAGAAATACATCCAATTAATGTCAAAGACTATGTTCTGAGTGATCCTACCTGTCTCAGATGACGGAATATGAGTCTTGGCTACATTCTAATTTGGGGCTCTTCATATTCAGCAGCCTGGTAACCAGTAACCTAGTGTTCTATGTCCTAGTTTCAAAATTGCAACTTGCACCTACCACAGAAGTACTCAAAACATACTGTCTACACTAAGGAGTAGGTGGATTTGTAATCCCTTGTTATAGGGGTTTGGATCTTACATCTCAGCGGATGGAACTACTAATTAGGAGGTGGGAGCTGGCTGGAAGAAGGAGGTCACTGGGGATGTGCCCTCGAGGGCATATTCGGTTCTTGGCCCATTTGCCTTGTCTACTATGAGATGAGATGCTTTGTTTTACCATCCACAATCGTTTTCTGCCATGCCACAGGCTTGAAGCCACAAGGCTGGCTGATTCTGGGCTCAAATCTCAGAACTAACCATTCAGAATAAACCTTTCTTTCCCCATGGTGATTTTCTCAGGTGTTATGTTACAGTGATGGAAATCTGACTTACAGAGTTGCTTTCATTGGCAGTGTAACCACCAATCCTCAACCTTATGAAAGGGGACCATGAGAGTCTGAGCACATTTCATCCAGGGTTATTTTTGAGCTAGAACCCTGTACCAGCACAGTGCTCTATCAACTCCCGAGTGCTGGGATGAGAGGTATGAGCCACCATACCCGGCACTGTGGTATGTGGCACTGATTGCCGGTGGGTGTGTCACCATAAACAGTATTGCTGTATGTAGTTACCTTGATCAAACTCAGGACCTTGAGTTTGCTAGGCAGGCGCCAGAACCGTTGAGCTAAATCTCTGGCCCAAGATTATTGTCATTTCAAAAATGTCATCAAATGCATACTGGTTTGCTGAAGGCCTTGTGGGCTGGCCAGGAAGCCCACTGCTTTATGAACTAAGAGTTCCAGAAAAAAGCTGCTGAAATTTTAGTATATGTGCTGCCGAAGCGAGCACAGCTGCTGAAATTTTAAACAGAAGACTTAGAGACAGAACATAACTGGGCTTTATAATTTAGTATCTTCAGTGGACAACCTTTTTTTTTTTTTTTTTTCTTTTTGAGATAGGGTCTCACTTTGTAGTTCAGGCTGGCCCTGAGCTCACTATGTGGCCCAGGCAAGCCTTGAACTCAGTAATCCTCCTGTCTCTGTCTCCTGAATGCTGGGATTATAGGCGTGAGCCACCACGCCCAGCACTGTGGTGTGTGGTATTGATGGCTGGTGGGTGTGAGCCACCACGCCCAGCATTGTATGTGGTTGCCAGGGATCGAACTCAGGACCTTGCGCTTGCGAGGCAGGCGCCGGAACCACTGAGCTAAATCTCTGGCCCCTGGACAATCTTCTTAACAGAAAGTAAAACTCTTCAAATTAACAATGAAAGCCATTATTAGGGGCTGGCATAAAGAGTGCTTGCTTAGTGTGTGTGAAGCCTCAGGTCTGAACCTCAGAAATCCCAAGAAAAAAACTATCACTGTTTGATAAAGAAACAGGATTTTCTTCATAGGGTCATCTGCTTGTCCAGAGAGTTCTGATTTTGGTCTCACTGTACCATTTTCCCCCTTTTTGAGTGATGTGTTACGCTCTGTGAGTCTCAGCACAGAAGGAGGGATGCTAGGCTTTAAACTGCCCCAGGAATGCGGGCCCTCACAAAAGAGTCCTAGAAATAAGATGACAAACAAGTAACTTTTCCGTAAAGAGCATATTGTGCCGATTTATTACAGAATGCAGTTAAAAAAAATATTTTGAGGTTCGCCTCTCCAGTTTAAAAGCACTTAACTAGAAACACTTGAACAGCTATGCAATGGTCTCTCCCTCCCACCAAGTACTGTAAACAGGTTTTGAGAACATTCGATTGATTTCTCTTTATGAACAATCGAGGAATTTAATGCAAATGATCTGCTTCCCAATGAAAACAATCTTCCAAATTTCCAAAGCATGCACTGTTACTTGGCATTAGGTATTTCAAAATGACAAACTCTGTTATGGTGTCGTAAGGCCAAAATATAATACCTATTTACCAGACATACACATTACAGCTAGAAAAAAATTACAAATGTTCACCTAGTGTAACAATTCCATCAGGAATTAACGGGGAAAGGCACTGCATCCCTCTCATCACACACAGCTACTACTCATTTTACATGCTTTGAATTCAATCCTGTTAAACATGTGAACAGCATTTTCTACAACATACAATTCACAGGTAGGTTAATACATCTTACACTAGTTTTCCACTGCTGTATTTTTTCACCCACGTGTACAACAGGTATGAATATATGCTATCAGATTTATTTACACATTTATCTTGATGTTCCCATGGGTGAAAAACCAACTATTCCAATCAAGAGTTCCCAAAGAAAGGCTTCTGGCTATGACTCATGAATAGAAACCACTACATAAAAGAGAGTGAAAACCGATGTCTGACCCCAAACGTCTAAACTAAAATCTCTCACCCACTACAAGTTGGCAGTGAGACCGCTATTCTCTCAACTGTGTAAGCTAAACGCTAGGGAGGAATTTCAGATCAACTTCTTCTTGGGCAGAAGCACAAAGCACATGTCGCACTGGGTAGGAGGCCAAGTGCGCATGCTCTGGATGGAAGTGCACTCAGGAGTGCTGCTGGGGAGAGCCGGCCCTCGGCAAAGGTGACACCGTCTTCCAGCGCTTTCCGAGCTTCCCAAGAGATGACAGGCAGTGACGGCATGACTGCATACACGAACAGAGGTTAGTCTTGAAAATCAGTAATATACATGCACAGACATCGGGACGCGAGGGAAGAGATGAAACACGAGTTTCCACACGGCACTGTGGTTGTCGTCACCACCTTTCTGCACTCGACACTCAGTGGCTTTGCGTGGTACCTCTCCCCACCAGCTGGGCCCGGTAGCCCGGTACATTGGTTAGAAACAGAAAGCTCACCCTGGACCCCCAGATCAAACCGTCCTTGGCAAAAACAGAACCTATCAGAAAAGAACAAGTACAAAACACTACCGTTATTGGTTTTTTCAAGATGTCCCCAGATGTCCTTGTGCGATCACCACGGACTCAGTGATTGGCCCAAGACATTCCTGGGTGCCACAGACATGGACTGAGGTGCAGCATTAGGACAAGGAGCCAGAGCCTTGATTCTCTTCTGAGCAACATGAACTGGAATTTCTGCCACAGCGGCCATGGCTGCCACCTCCAAAGTTGTGACCGGCCACTTCCTTCCACAGTAAAAGATTTCTCCCCGTGAGTATGATTTTAAACTGTTTCTTCATCCGCCTGCGGCTCAGCTTAGGTGGACAGGTGTGTACTCCGGCCTCCTCGTCTGGATAATTTTTGGTTTGGGTCTCTTCATTCTTTCCATCTCCTCGTCTTCCTCGTTCTCCTGATCGCTCTCACACACGTGGACCACCACACTGGGCGTGGTGTCGGTGGCCGCGTGCAGCTCGTACTTCTCTCCTAGAGGAAGGGAGTAACTGCACGGTAACTCGGACGAGTCACTGGAGGGCCAGCAGCCAAGAACCAGCGGAATGACACTTAGGGGTCTGTTGGGCTATCTCCTGCCTACGTTCAGCGGGGCGAAGGGAGGCAGCCAGACATACTTGGAAGTTATATTTTTTTAGTGGCTCATTCTGAGAAAAAGTATTTCCACTGAATACGGCTGCCTTTGGTGAGTGAGTGCAGGCGCACGCGAGGAGTAAAAGGGGCGCAGAGCTGTCGGACGCCCTTCTCCTCTCCAGTAGGCAGCCTGCGCTGACTGCCCACAGGACCCCTCCCTGAACCGCCCCGACTGTGCTGTGGGGAGCACCGGGCCAGGAGAAGATGTGGGAGGAGTGAACGCATTTGGAAGCAGACCTCCTGAGGCTCCTCGGGCGACCCCGAGTGGACCTCAGGGGCCCGGGACAGGCAGAGGCCCTGGGCACGGATGCAGGATCGGGCTGGATTCAACCAGGGCTTCTGTGATCTTTCTGCTCACGCATTCTCTTTCCTGTAACTACTGACCCTCTGAGCCAGGAGCGGTGCGCAGTTCTGTGCCAGCCTCAGCCAGGTTCAGAACACTCAGCCTCACAGGTGTGTGCCATCGTGCCCAGCTACACACTGGTCTCCTTATACAACTTTATGTGCCTGTATCCGGAAAGTCTGGTGCTTGGGACTGTATTTGGAAAATCCCTGCAATACTGCAAAGTACAATGAAGTATAAAGTATGATTCAAGTTCAGTGCTAAGTAAATTCCAAATAAATTGATAAGATGGCATCTACACTCTGGAAGGGCTTCTCCACAGCCTTTTGTAAAGGGGTGGCAGATGCCGGAGTGGGAAGACTTTTAAGTCATGGCCCTTCCTGCTGCTGGAACAGGCTGGCACCTCCCCCCCAGTGGAGAGAAAGCCCTTTACTTCCAACTCGAATATACCAGAGACTCAAACCTTAGCTGTGCCACTGCAACTTGCTGCGCAGGGATTCCATTTCCTCCCACTCGGTATTTTTGCCCATGACCCTAAAAGCAGTAAGTAATATGATTCTTGCCTTATTACCAGAGGGGTTATTTCCATTTGGGCACTGCTCTCAGAAATGCAAGCTTTTCAGCATAAAAATGCTGATGGTCTATGAAAATTAACCCTGTGACCCAAAGGAATATCAGATTGCCGGTCAAGGACAAAGTATTTATTAAGTATTTATTATGTTGGCTCCGCAGTGGGGTACGAAGGAGGCTCACATCAATTCATCCTAAGATCTGCCCTCCTATTTGCTCTCTACCAAACTAGCATATAAGTCAGGAATCACTGACATTTTATTGTTTTCAAAAACCATACCCTGAGCACTGAGTATGGGCCAGACACTGCGCCACTCACATGCCACTGGGTAAGAACCATTTTATGGACAAGGAACTTAAGCTCTTTCTTCACTACGACCTGTGATTCCGCTTCCCTCACCCATTAAGTAGGCCTAGTGATAATCAGATGAATGGACAGAATTACCACAATGAAAATGAAATTTCTCAAAGGAGGATCTGTTTTTCCTTTGCAAAGTCATACTGCTCAGGTGTGCATGGAGTCACAGGGCCTGCCTTGGGTGAGGGAGATGGCCGGGCCGCCTGTGGGAGGGGCCCCCAGCAGCCGAGTCTCTCACACACCTTCCAGGGGCTGCACACTTGTGCACAGGCAGCAGGGAGATGGTGCACAGGACACTTGCTCTGGGCCACAGCGGGGCTGCCCCGCTCTGCACAGTTCAGCACCGCGTCTCGCCTTCCCTGTACCCTCTCCCCGGTGTCCCTCCCATGCCCAGGCGTGGGGGCTGCTTACCTGGGCCCAGCTTGGAGATAGCATATAAAAGATCGTAATTTATGACTGGAGTGGCATCTTCCACTTGTTTCCAACCAACCGGCGGGGAGGCGGGAGGAGAAATCAGAAACTGCTTGTCCGGGTTGGGCGGAGCCAGGTGTGAGCTTCCTATGTGTAAGGTCTGAGGAGAGAGAGCAACACTGGTCACTGCGCCGGGAGGGCAGCACCGCAGCAGGCCACAGCAGCTTGGAAGGTTCTGGAAAGCAGGGCCGCAGAGGGTAGGTAATTGAACTCTGGTTATGCTGCCCATAGGGTGAGGGCTTCCAGGCCCAGAAACTGCCACTGAACAGAGATCTCAGTGTCAATGGGAAAAATACAGCCACTGTTGTCAAGGTCAAAAGAGATCTCAGAGTCAAGTTCAACTAGCTTCTCATGCCACAAAAGCAGAGTAAAGGTCCGAAGGCTACGTGACATCTCAGGCTAAGGAGCAACTTTTTCAGAGGGCCGAAGCGGGGATGGGAGCCAGGCTGCTACCCAGCAGCAGCCCCATATTACTGTCTTCCTTCCAGGGCACCTAGCAGAAGCCAAATATCAAGAAGGACCAAAAAGCCATCTTCCCAGAGATTAATAATAGTAACAATAATAATACCGATAAGGAACAATAACCAATGATCTGGGTTGGTCTTGAAGACTATAGTCCAGCAGGTCTTGTATTAAAAGCTTGCTGGTTTAAGTTTTACTTCTGCTTTCAAAGCTCTTCCCCAAATTTTTACAATGGACGTGAGAACTAGAGGACCTGGCTACACAAGCAGAAAGTCATGGTGCTCCTAAGTCATTATTTCCAGAGGACCCCAACTCAGGGCAGAAAGGAGTGCGTTCCTAGAGGAAGCCCAGGTGCCCAAGGTCAAAACCCCATCCTGGGCCTTCCCCAGGGGCACAGCGAAGTCAGAAAGAGCTTCTACCTCCTATCAGGAAACTTCTGGATAGAGTCCCCCCACGCTGGCTGCCTCGAGCCTGCCAGGGACTGGCATTACCTGGGAAGAGGTACTTCTCCCCTGCTAATCTGCCATGGCCATAGACAGCAATCTCAAAAGGGAGCTGCGTTGGCTCCCAGGGATCGGTCATCTAAAGTCCTTAGGAGGGCGGAGAGTGGGCCGGTGGGGGTTGGGAAGAAAAGCAAACCCACTCATAGCCCCTCTCTCCGCGCCATGGACACTCTGTCTCTAGATCCCGCCTGACTGGAGGCTTTCCTGCCATCTGCCACCTGTCCAGTTGGCTGTGTTTTCTCTATCGCGCCGGGCCCGGTGGCCCTGCAGCCAGGACATCTCCCGCACACTTGCAGCCCCCTGGTTCTGTGCAGGGTGAGGGCGCTGCTGAGAGCCAAAGAGCCTGCGTGAGCCAGGAAGCACCACTGTCTGCTCGCTGAGCCTGGGAGCAAATGCACGCAAAGCCGCCGCGCAAACCCGAGAGTTCCTGAGCCACCATGCCCACAGTGGCCCACAAGCTGCCTGGGTGTCTAGGAGGGCCTGCTTTCTCCAGCGCTACTCAGCACCTGAAGGTCAAGGGGCACTTCATGGTGGCTCTTCTCAAATTCATCTCAATGTCTTTTTAACACAGGGGAGACCTTGTGTATTCAGAGTATGAACTTTGCCTTTCTCAAGATGAATTATGTGGGGTCATTAATACAATATAATCAACAGATAAGCTGCTCGAAAAGGGGGGTGGTGGGAGATTCCAACTCACCTGAGCAAAATATAACTTCATTTCCTTCCCTAGAAACTCAGTCTTATGCAGCTGCAGTCTAGCGTCTGCTGCAGATAAAGGGTTGCTGAAGTTTATTCGGACACGTTTGAAGCTCTTAAAATACTGGAAGGTGATGTCCTTGTCGTATGTCCTAAAGAGGGATTCGAACTTGGCCTGAAAAACAACAATGAAAGTAAAAAGAGTTAGATTTTACCTGCGCGTGACCCTTGACTACATACAGGACTTTGTCACATTTCTTCTTGAAGAAGTAAGTTAATGGATCATTTCAAGAACTCGTAATATGCTGTCCCTTCTGAAAAGGTGCTATCAGTAGTCAGACTGCTGTGCCAGGACCGAGTCTATGCTAAGTTTGTGTCTCTGCCACAGAGCTGCACCCCAGCCCAGCCCAGCACACTGCTTTTCTTAGGCCTGATACAGATGAATTTAAAAGGAGGTAAGAACATAAGATTTACAAAGCTCATTTAGTCCACAGAACAATGAACACTACTTAAACCGGCTCTGGTGAAGAAGTTCCTCTAAGGGGGAACGTGGATTTTCCAAGGAATTCATCACCCCTGGCCTGTACAATCTTTCCGAGTCTGGCCAGCTCCAATCCTGCCCCTCAGCTCAGGGCCACATTACCTGTTTTAAATACTTCTTAAGGGCTCAAAAGCACCGTAGCCCATTTGGAAAAAGAAATGCTTTCCTTTAAATGGAAGAACAATGAATTTAAGAGTCTTGTGGGTCTTGAAAGGAGATCGTTTAAGAAAATTCCCGTGATTATCTTTTATCTCTGTTACTTTTTAACTTTCTAAAATAATACTGGTTTAAAAATTAACACACTAGCCATGGATCATTTCTGCACGCTGGCTACAGACAGGTCCATGCCTCGCCCCAGTGTAGGCTGGTAAGTGAGAGCTTGGGAATATCTTCAGTTCTCAGAACGAAAAGCCCAGATTCTGGGACTATTCACTTCCAGGCGGGAAACAGCCCATCAGCCTTTTGGGGAGGCTCCCCCAATGCCCCAGCCTTGGGAGGGCGGTGGGGGGGAAGCCCCGAAATGCCTCAGGGTTTCAACCAGACAAGGAGGTGGTGGTGAGCCGTGGGCACTCACAGATTGCCTGCTTTTCAAGGGTTTCTCCAGGCTAAATTCACGGGGCTGGTGGAGGGAACCCCTGCAAGAGGCACAAGTGGGGGCAGGTGGCAGCACTGCTCTAGCCACTGTCCCCTGCCGGTAACTAGAGGGAGCGCAAGAGACTTTCTCCGAGAGAGTGCCTGGCCTTTCCGCAGCCTTGCGATGTTTCTGTGACTTTCCCAGGAGGGCTCCCGCCCAGGCGCGGTGTGGAGGAGCCGGGCAGGTGCCCGTCAACAGAGTCCAGCCGGTGCCTGCTCCGCTCGGCCCTCCCACCCGCCTTGGCTTGGGTGAGGTTCTGGCCGAAGGTGCCTTGGTAAATTTGGAATTTCGCGTGACCTCAGCAATAGGCATTGTGACCAACTGTGTAGTTTTGAAATTATGATTCAGAATTTGGGAGAGATGACTTTGGTGAGTATTTTTAGAACACAAGTCAGGGTACAAAACAACAGGGAACTCAGTATCAGCTAAGTTGGGATTACTACTGTATCGTTCTCTTATAAAATAATCTCGCTTGTTCTAATAACTGATATGTAGTCATTAGAGTTGTTCCACAGCATCTCTATTTAAAAATAAACTGATGACTACTCACATAAGGCTCCCGCAGGCACACTGACTCTAGTACATTCATGCCAGAATGTAATGTACAGTCTAGTTCAGAAATCATGGTCCTAGCTCATTAGCTTCATATACAATTTTTAGAATTAAATTTGGTTAAAAAAAAAAACAAAAAAGAACCTTCACTCAAACCCTCTGGCTTTGGATACAAAACATAAATTACCTTCCCCAAACAACGTATATAATATTCATTCACACACAACATTATTAAAGATCAGCTAGGTAGCTGGGCAGCTACTGATGAAAAATACATTTCAAACAAACGAAGAAGGAAAGCATAGTGATTAAAATTAATAATTATGCTAGTTACTTCATTGAGAGCTTCTGCCCAGAAACCGTATCCAGTCTTATTTGCAATAGCTGTATTTTCTCTAGCCAGAGAAATCTTGAGGTAGACTCTTGTAATTACTACCAACACACAATAAATTTAGTTTTTCTTTTCTAAGATGAAACCAAGTTATTTTCAGCTGTAGCTGTGAAAGTTCCCACCACCGTTAGCAGAAACCTTCCTCCAAAGAGTTTACTTACAACGTACACAGAGAGAAAAACAACGAGGCCCCAGATCTGCCTTACTAGTCAGCTGCTCCGGGAACCCGAATGTTTTCAAATATCGAGATCTTTAAAAATTCCTCCACAGTTAATTCCTCAGGCAACAGCTTTTGATTTTCAAAGCGCCCAGATGCTCTGGATTTATTTCAAAACCTCTAACCCCGCACGAGAGCCACAGGCCCACATGTATTTCAGTTCACAGTCCCCAGCTAGCACAATGCTTTGAAAACTCTTGAAAACCACGTTACAGGAGAAGCCTTACCCTGGTTTCACTTTCGCTGAAGATGTCACTGTTTGCCACACAGGCAATCAGGGAGCTAAAGCTGTAGTTAAAGTTTCTAAAATGCATCCTGCTTGCTTACAGGGAAAGCTCTAGAGACCCACGCCGCCTCCAAGCCCGGAGCCAGCAATGTCTCTTTCTTTCCGAGAGACTCTGGGTCCCTTCTGGAGTCTGCCCTTATAAAGCACCAAGGGCCGGCCCCCTGGGGAAAAAAGCCCAGCTTCCAGAGCATCCTGTTTGGACAGCAAATTCCTGAGTCAAATCCTGCATGCTCGCAGGCAGACAGGGACAAAGTGTAAGTTTCTACTGGAAAGAGGTGACGTCAACGCCTTAGTCATTTTCCCTATGCTAATTAACTCTGCTTGGGGAGGATGGAAAAAACAGCTGAGGCTTGCTTCGCAGCTGCTTTATCCGCCCCTCTTGCAGCATAGTTTCCACTGGTAGTAATTCCATTCAGCCACTCAGACAACATGCTCCTGGGGTGAATGGGACGACCCTTCTTAAGATGGAAAATGTTACAGAAGAAAAAGGACGAAGGTCTCGGTGGTAAACAGCAATTAGCCTCCGGGGAAGTTTCAAGGCTTCGGGAGACCTTGGAAACTGAAGTCTTGGCGAGTGGCTCTTGACCCTGTAATTTCCTGAAAGCCTCAATCAATGTTTCATATGGGGCATTAGGAAAAACATTTTGAAATCTGTCTTGGTCAATGAGCCGTTTTTAAAGAAAAAAGTGGGATCCATCTTCAAATATATTATTTTTCCCCCTCATTTTGAACTACTGGACCAATGTCCTGATTCTTATTGGATTCCACAGTGGGATGGTGGGAAGGGATCCTAAAACAATGGTAGGATTTTCATTTGAAAACTTTATTATTGTAATCTGAGAACTGGGGATATGCAACATTGGGGTCATTTTCTGACGGCTACCGAATTCGGGCACAGCCACAAGAACATTTTAGAAAGCTGGGAACGAGGCTCAGTGGGAGTGACCGCCCGGCAGGCAGTAGATCCTGGGCTTCACCTCCAGCGCCCTAAACAAAAACACCTCAGAGAATCCAGCCTCAGAAATCGGGGAAAGAAACACGCAGAGGTGTTGCTTAGAGATGCACAGACTAAAGATTTATTGTTATTTTTAACAGGAAAGGAGGAATGGGAAGAATGTACATTCTCACCGAGCGAGCTAGTTCAGCGAACTCTTGTGCTAAGACGCCTGGTCAGAGCGCACGGGGATGCGAGATTGGCTCCACCTGTCCAGAAGGTCCGGACGTAATGCATCAGCTTCCGTCCTGTGCAGTTTGGCCTAGGCGCTTCCACGCTCCCCAGTTTCGAAGCACTCAGGTTACTTAAGCGCTTCCACGGAATGTGCCTCTGGATCGCACGGGGATAGCTCCTAAACTTCCAGCGCCAGACAGAGCCGTCCCACTCACATTGAAAAGAAAACACACACACACAACACACACAACTTCAAAGCATCATTCAAGTCAGTGAGTAATTAAAAAGAATATATGCAAGAGGAAAAAACAAAGCATTTGTCCTTCCAGAAAAGAAAGAAAGGGAAGAGCAAAGTCTTCTTGGATGAGTGAGTGTTGCTTCATTTCAATGCCCTGTGCCTGGCTGCCAACTGCAGGGTTACGTAAGAAGCCAGTTATGGTGTTTGCTTTGCCAAACTACCCCGAGCTCCCGAGCTGGTGAGTCTGGGCTGCTGTGAGCAGCAGGTACACGCTGAGCGCCTGGGAAGG
>PVIC010019104.1:0-30913 GCA_004025085.1 Thryonomys swinderianus | reverse complement strand
ACTCATCTGTTATTGCCTATTTAGAAACCCAGTCAATATCCACCTTCTCCATTTCAAAAATAAACTGTCCATTGTTCTTGCAGACTGGTGGCTTTTGTCTTGTGGCACAATCATATATTAATTTAGTATATACATCGGCTCTGGCCACATGGGAGCAGGGGAGAAAGAAGCAAAGGAAGAGAAATTGTGTCCACCGCCTTCCAAGGCTGATGTCTGCTTGTCCCAGGCTATTGCTGTGTGTGTTTGGGTCCTCACTGTCTTATGCCAGGAAGCTGTTGATGGTCCCAGGGGATGCCTGGCGGAGCTACTGGCTGAGGATGGTTAGGGTCACCCAGCAAGTGCAGCGAAAGGGCCATGAAATAGGGGTCAAGGCAGATCATGCCTTGGCGCATGTGAAATAAAGCTCATCCTTTGCCTTGAATAGGTAGCCTTTGCCATCCCAGAGGAAGGATATGGAGGCCAGTCATGCTGAACTTGGTAGTGTTTTTGAGAATAATCCTATCCTGCAGCACATGATCAAAACACACACAAGAGTCCAAAGGACACTGTTTTTATTCTATCTGGCTTATCACATCTCCTGTACAACAAGGAGCTGATGTCCTCTCTGGCAGAAAACAGCTTTGACTGTCAACTGTGTTGACAGGCCTTTTCCTCCTTAGCGGTGCCACTCTAGCCCGGCACCTGGCTCTTCCTGCTGTCTTCTTCTTGAATCCATTGCCCAGCAACCCACACTTTGACACCCTCCAATGCCCCGCTGCTCCTTGTGTCTAGGTTTATGTCCTTGAGTTCAGTTTACATGATCTTCCTGCAGCGGGTGAAGAACACCTTCAGTGGCTCGATGGAGAGCTTTATGCGTCATGTGGCTGGTTCTCTGTCTCCCCAACTTGCTGGAGAACCTCTTTAGGAAAAGTGACTGTCCAGGACCTTTTGTGCTCTTCTCTCTCTGGCTGTTCAGATGAGACTTTGTGAATGAGTTACACAAACCCATGCTTTAAGGTTTTACTTATTACACAAGCCTTATTGGTGGAGTCAACTGGCCTCACAAAATCTCTCTCTCAGGGAAAGTTGAGGCTCATATTAATGCCACTTCTGGTTTTATGGTCTCAGAGATTACAGAGAAGAAAGCTATGGTCATTGCTGAGGGTTTAGACAAAATACCTCAACCTGTGTTTTGGTGTTACACTGGTATGCTGTCATCACATCTTGCAGAATATGACACTTGTCAAATGTTTACCCCTGAATAATTTGTTCTATCACTTGAAGACCTGGATGTTTATCCCACATTCTGGCCTGTATGGTATTTAGGAAAGGATATGCAATGGCCTCTCTGGGACATGATGCCCTTACTTGGTGATCAAATGTACAATGCAAAGCAGCTGGAAACCCAGGGAGCTGCTGTGACTCTGAATGTATTAAAATGACTTCTGATGATTTAACAAATGTTCTAAGAAGTCCTCAGTGACAAAAGCTACAAGAAGAACATAATGCATCTCTTCAGCCTTCACAAGCACTGACCCATGGAACCACTGGACCTGGCTGTGTTCTGGGTAGAGTTTATGATCAGGCACAAGAGGACACCACACCTGTGTCCTGCTACCCAGGACCACTGCTTGGATATGATTTGCTTCCTCCTGGCTATGGTGCTGTCAGCAACCTTCATAGCCTTTTAAATGTTGTTCCTGTGGCTTCCAGAAATGCTTTGGGAAAAAGGGACACATTAAGAAAACCCACAAATCCAGGAAACATTGAGAAGTGGGTGGGAAACAAGGAAAAATTTTGCTCAATTGTCTTAGTCAATTGCAAATTTGAATACTTGAGTCAGTATTCAATTCTTTTTATCCTTATTAAAGAAATCCTTCACTAAACGTTAGACATCCCCAGAGTATTTTTTGTGTGTGTGGTACTGGGGATCGAATATGGGCCCTTGGGCTTCCAAAGTAGGTGCAGTGCCACTTGAGCTAAATTCCCCAGCCCTCCTCAGAGTATTTTTAAAAAATAAAAAATAAGCTGATCACTAATCACTCTTATAGGCCAAAGTATTTGGATACGAATCTTGCTTCACCAATATCCTTAATCTGTGTAATATTTGTCATCTGTCAAATGATGTCCAGAAGGGACAGCCCTCAGCATTATTGTTCTTTGCTGGGAAGTTTGGGAGCACAGGATGGAAACATGGTCCTTCCAACTTTGATGATGGTTTTGATGTCATTGCTTGGTTTCTGTAGCTTCCTTTCATCAGTCTCACAGCAAAGACGTGGAATCTCACTTATAATCTGGATTCGTAGTGTCACTTTGTGCCTTTTAAAAGGGAGACCTTTGTACCTTGAATGAATTCTTGAAAATAATATATGATTTCTGATTTTGAGTGGGGGAGAATGTTCCTATAAAATTAATAAGTGATGTATTTACCATGAGATGACATTAACTGAATTTGAAAAAAATCAAAGTATAATGCAGGAGGGTATTTTTTTGTAAATAAAATTTTATTAAAAAATAATATAAATTATAAAAAGCCTAGAACTGTGATTTTTGGATACTGAGCTTTCAAGACAATGTTATGAAAGTGCAAAATTAGGAACTTGCATAGTCTAGCAGAGTCCTCAGACGGCCTTCCGGTTTCTCCCCCACTGTAACTTAGACACAGATGCCTTGGGGATGAGCATCATCCTAGCAAGATTTAGAAACGAAGAGTTTTGATGGAGCCTTACATTTATGTATGACAGAAACCAAAATCTCTCTCATCAAATGACTGAAGGCAAACAAATTATGTTTTGCTATTTGCATGTGTTGTTGCCATTCTTGCCATTTATGAGATTGAACAAAGTTAATTTGACAGACATTTATTCATCTCCTGTAATGAAATTGTAAAGAATGGTGTGAATTTCTTCCCTCGGGCCTCTCAGAACATCATTTTCTAAATGTGTTTTTTTTTAATCACCTAAAATGTTTATCTGCCCTGAGGTTTCAAGATGAAAGACTTGACATTCCAAAACATCACAGAGAAAGCCATAATAAATTCATTATTAATTGGAGAAGCAGAAAATTCAGTTACAGAAAAACACCCAATCTTTCTATCAACTTACTCATATTTCTTATTATCCTGTATCCAAAATTTGTTTTCCAAATACAATGTTATCATTTATGCATTTAATTATTTAGAATATCCTTTTTGTTGGGTCCTTATGGATTTAAAAATATATTTCTGGCTTCCACTCAAATAGGTGACACTAAGAAAATTTAGAACATTTTAATTTAATGTTGCTATGACAGTAGTGATGTTTCTGAAATAAATTTCTAATTTTCTAAGTTCAAGAGGTAAGACTTTAGTAATGAATTCAGTTGGTGATTAGGAGAGTAGGATAAAACTCAGATGGGATTAGATAGCTGATGGTTCTCCTAGAAAGGGATGTCCAGGTAGGTAAAGAAGTTAGAAGGGTGTTGGAATGCAGGGCTCATTGTGGTGAAAGAAAGGTCTCTGGTGAGATTGTAATAGAACAGTCACTGAACTTCAATATGGTATGTGTATGTACACAAGCCCTCTTTTGACACTTGCATCTGAAGTCCCAGGCTTGGCTTTTATTGGCTTGTCTTTGATCACATGTTCATCTCTGAGTCAATTAGAGTGGAAAAGAGGATGAATAACTCTCATTAGCCAGTCCTAAGTTTCAAGAGTTTTCCTAGACATGGGGGCTGGGATGAGCATAGATATCCATCTTATATGAATTCTATATAGAGAGGGGTTGTTTTCCAAATAAAAATTGCTATGGTTACTAACTTGTGTAGAATAAAACTTCAGCTAATGAAGTTTTCTTTTCTATCTTCTGGGTATACATAAAATTAATCAGAACAAAATAAAGCTAAGCTATAATGCCGTGTGAAGAACTCAGGCCATTTATGATGGGTTTAATTATTAATCCCACTTCCTTACTCTTCCACACAAGTTACTTACACATTTGTGTCCTTTCACACTTTACACGTTGAAATACTAACCCTTAAAATGATGACATTAAAATGTAGGGCCATCAGAAGGTGATTGGGGTATAGAGGCTGAACCTTGCTAAAGGGATTCTGTGCCTTTATAGAAGGGGGCTGAGACAAGGTTCCTTTTCCTTTTCATCTTGTATAACCACAGTAAGAAGGGTCTAAGAGTCAGAAAGTAGACCCTCACCAGATGCTGAATCTGCTTTGACTTTTGACTTCTCCAGCTCTAGAACTGTTAGGAATCAATTCCTGTTATTTTTTCAACCACCTGATTTATGGTATTTTGTGATTGCAGCCCAGTAGATGAAGACATTCTGTAATAAATTAGTATATGCCCAGACTTGCCTTTTCTCATGGTGGACAGGGCACCCTTTGTTGCTCTTTGAACTTGGGCTTCATCATGGGATTTTTCACTGGCCAGTAGGGCATTGATAGAGGGACGTGGTGGTGGTTTGAAAAGTGGCAGTGTGGTTGGGCTTGCTGTCTTGATTCTGCCTCTGCGATGGGAAGCACGTGCTCCACGCACCTGCTGGCCCACGTAGGGAGCAGACGCGAGGAGCATACTTGAACCTGGCTTTCCCCTGAGCCAAGTCCAGGGAGGTGCAGACAAGATCAGCTGAACTTCAGTTGAACCACAGTTGCGTGAGTGAAAAGTAAAGCTTATGTTAAATGCCACTGAGATGTTGTGGTTGTCTGTTACATAGTAGTAGCTGAAAAAGACTCCTTACCCAATACTAGCTGTGCAGAGAAATAAGAAACTGGAACATACCTGACTGGTTTACTAGTTTCCTGTAATGAAAAACTATCCATATTCTTTCTCCTTTGTCAATCTGGACACCATCCACAGAGTGAAAAAAAATGACTTATAATGCAGTTTGGTAATTTCTCACCATAATTTTCCCATAATTTTAGATTTTATTTCTATTCTTTTTCCTTTTTTTTTTAAGTCAACTTCTCCCAAACTCTGTTTATAATTTGTGTCCCAAAATGGTTAACACTGAACATGGTGCTATAAATAATCCACCACTCTGAGCATGTTCAATAAGAATTACAACACTATTATTATGACTACACTTAGGCATTTACAAATTTGCCTTTAAATGGAGATTTATCGAGGGTTTCAGCTGCTCAGTGATGGAACAATATTAATGTCTTCACAAGGACAAGTGAGTTAAATCCAATCTTTCTATATGCTTGGAGACTAACGATCTCAGTTTGGACAGCTGGATTTCCCATACAGTGACTTCTCTGTTACATGGAAGGGTGGGAGGAGGGGCTGTTTCCATGTTTCTTTTTTGTGCGATTATGCAGGGTTTGAGAGTGCTGAGAAAGAACCACTGAGAGATAGGCCGTCTCTTTATCCCGAGGTGCAAACACAGCATGGAAAGAGGCGGAGGGTGGTTCCTAAAGACATATCATCTGGCCATCCAGGCCACACCTGACAAAGTGATGTTTCCTGGGTAGTTTCATTTACGTGGAAAGCAGTGCAGGTAGAGTGGACACAGTAGTCCAGCCCATGTGAGTTTGAATCCTTCCTCCAGGTTATGAGGTTCTGGGCATTTGAAATATTTATTTAACATTCATTTCACTCACAGATTTGGTGAAACTCCGTAAAAGCAGAGTCTGTGAGATGGACCAAGACATCCATGATTTTTACAGGAAGAAACAAGGACCCTGAATGAAACAAGGAACAAGGGTAGGAAGAAGAGAGTCAGGCAAGGATGTGATCTCAGGGAAGGTCTAAAGTTAGCCTGAACTGTCGGGACCCCCAGAGCACACAGATGCCATAAGAATGTTTTGCATTGAGGCAAACCACCAGGCCTTTTCAAAACTATGACAAAATATGCATAACATAAAGTTTACCATTACAGCATTTTAAGATGTACAGTTCCGTACCATTAAGAATACTGACATGTTATACAACTATTACAACTATATAATTCCAGGACTTTCTACCCCCCAAAAAACCCCTGTACCTGTTAGTCATCAATTGCATTTCTCCATTTCCCCAGGCTCTGGTAACCACTAATCTGTTTTTTGTATTAATAGATTTATTGATTCTTTATAGTTCATGTAAAGAGAGTTATGGAACATGTGGCTTTCCCTTGACTTTTTTCACCTAATATTTTCAGTGTTCATCCAGGTTGTCTCAGACCTTCACTTTCTTCTAGGGTTGAAAAATATTCTGTTGAATAGATAGTCTACACTTTGTCTATCCATTTCTTAATTGAGGGTCACTCATTTAATACACTGTTTCTGTGAGTTTTGGTTCTACGAATATTTGTGTACATGTTTTTCTTTTAATGCTTGTTTTGAATACTTCTGAGTACATACACAGGAGAAGAATTGCTAGATCACACATTAATTCTATATTACATTTTGGAGAAAGTACCAAACTGTTGCTACAGTGCCGGCTGCACCATATTATGTTACCACCAGCAATCTACAACAGGCCCAATGTTTCAAGTGTTTGCCAATACCTTGTATTACGTATCTTTCTTACTAGAACTACCCTTGAGGATGTGAAATGATGTCTTGTTATAAGGCAGCTGCCTTTTGCAACCTCATATAATCGGTCAGAACTATAGCCTTGCTGGAGAGTTAAGTGCCAAGGCCATTCTGCACAAAAGATATGTAGCTGAGAGACCAAGGTAACTGCAAACAGCATCCAGCATGATACAGACAGTTATTGCAAGTCTGCACCATGCTGGGCACTATACTGGAAGCAAATGATGCAAGGTTCACGTTCTGGCTTAAAGTTCCATGGGGATATTTCCTCAGTGATCAACTTATTTCATGAAGTAAAAATGTAGGAAAAAGTTGTGATGTCAGTACAACAGTCAGAGAAGTCTTTCATGAGAAAATGATTGAGGTGAGCACTGGAGGATAGGAGAGGGCAATAAGCAGTGAAAGGCAGGGAAATGTTCTAGAATGGAGGAATGATGTGAGCAAAGGTATAGCAGGGGCAATAATGGGTATTCCAGAATCTGAGGGGACAGCATGGGAGATGAAGTTCCCAGGTATTCTTGAATATGCCTCATTTAGGTAGGTGAGATCCATACCTGGGGATAAATTCAGTTGAGTCTGGGAGCAATTTGAAGGCATTACAGAGGGTTGAGTAAGGTTAGAGTATGAGAGCGACCTGGTTTGTATTTTCATAATCTTCTTTCTGTTGTGAGTGGGCATGAATTGGGATGTAGGCAAAAAAAAAAAATTAAAACTCTCTTTGAAAGAGCACACTGATCATACATAGATTTTTTTCCATTCTCTTTTGCTATGATTCGAGTCTTTCTCCCTTCCAAAACTCATGTTGCAATTTAATTGTGATAGTAAGACTAATAAAGGGGGAACTTAAGGTGTATTAGACTTTCAGAGTTTTGGCTTTATGGGTAGGGTTGGTGCCATCATGAAAGGGAAGCTTGAGCCTTCTCTTTGTTCCCTTGTCTCTTCTGTCACAAGACGGTGAAGCAGATAGGTCTTCACCAGACATTTGCTCCTTGATGTTAGATTTTCCAGAGCCAGAACTGAGAGGAAATATATTTCTGCCAATTATAAACTATCCAGTTTATGGGGGCCCTGTTACAGCAGCAGCATAAAATAGACTGAGACCTTTAATATCACTAGAGTAAGGTCTCCAGTTGTGGCACTGCTGACTCTTCCTGATGGCAGTTGTGTCTTCATCTTCTTGTAGTTGATTCTCCCTCAGCTGGGATCATTATCCATGAAAGTCCTACATGCCTTGGACTGGGAAGGTGTTTCTATAAATATTGATGTGTAAGGATCATGGCTCTGTATTGTGTGGGTAGGAGTCTGAGGAGAGCACAGTTGTGCTGTTGTGGCTATCTCTATGTCCTGAGTCAATTCAGAATGTTTACCCGCATGGTTACTTTGACTTTGGAAAGAGTCAGACATCATAAGATGCCACATCTGGTATGTAAGGTGGATGAGGATACATGATGTTTTTATGAGTCTACCTTTTCACTGGATGGCAGCTGACAGCAATATCGATCATATTTTTTAAAATCATACCTCATAATGGCATGAATGAGAACTTTTTGAACTGGTTCAAAAAGGGCAAGCACAGGGCCATTGATTTAGTTTAGTGGTTTAAGCACCTGTCTAGCAAGTGCAAGGTCCCTGGTTCGATCCCCGGTAACCACGTACAACAATGCCAGGCCATGGTGACTCAGGCCCACCAGCAATCGGCACCACAAACCACAGTGCTGGGCGAGGTGAATTATGCCTGGAATCCCAGCACTCAGGAGGCAGAGGCAGGAGGATTGCAGAGTTTGAGGCTTGCCTGGGCTACACAGTGAGCTCAGGGCCAGCCTGAACTGCAAAGTGAGACCCTGTCGAAGAACAAAACAAAACAAAGCAAAATGGCAAAAACAATGGAATGGGAGAGAAGAAGGAGATATAAAAGAGAATTAAGGTGTGTCATGTATGTGTATCAAATATCCACAGTGAAACTAGTCTTTATGTATTGTAAATATGTATGAATACATTTTAAATATTAAAACAACA
Source organism: Thryonomys swinderianus (assembly GCA_004025085.1). Taxonomy (NCBI): domain Eukaryota; kingdom Metazoa; phylum Chordata; class Mammalia; order Rodentia; family Thryonomyidae; genus Thryonomys; species Thryonomys swinderianus. Next base: position 22,408 of record PVIC010019104.1, on the reverse strand, counting down.
AAGAGTAAATGAATAAAGTAAAAAGAACACAGAATGTGATAAGTATGTTTAAAGTGAAGGGAAATCCAGTATTTTTAGGGGGGGGTCAATGGCAATGCATCTTTTACTGTAATGCATTTTAAAAATTTAAACATTAGCTATATATTTTGATCACACTTGATAGACAGGAGCCTTCATCCCTGCCTGAGTTCAGAACCAAATCACAGGCAGGGAAGTCACACAAATCAGTATTGGCTGTGTGTCTGCTAAAGGTGAGCTTGAAGAGCATGGTTTGGAGGGATAAACACAAGAACAAGAGGCTTCCTAATTCTGTACCTGGATTAGACTTGCCCACACATGTATGGTTGATGATGAGAACAGCTATGTTGACTTTACTAAGCTAACTGCCAGGTCAAGACCTGACTGCTTTCTTCCCACAAAATGAAAAGCTGAAGAGCTGTTATTGAAGTACAAAGTACTTTGGGATCCTATGGGCGATTAGAGAAGTGAGTTTTGAACTTGGTCTTCAATGACAGGTTGTTTATCTAAAGTGCATTAATTATTAATTTAGTGGGAGGATGCACAGGCTATGGTGCCTATGAATTGACAGACAAAAGTGATGTTGTTATGATGAAGTTATGGATTAAGCAGAAACAAAAGGTATTGCTAATAAATATTAGAAGAAGCAATAGTACCACACCTACCTTGGAAGCACAAGGGCCCAAGATCAATCCCTGGTACAGAAAAAAAAAAAAAGAAAAAAGCAGTAACAGATTAATTAATATGCTCTTTGGTGATCCAGCCATATAACCCTGCTCCTCACCATTCTGGATAGATTTCTTGCTCGTGGTCATGGGAATAGTTGGACTTAAGTCAAAAGCAGACTGAAAGTGCTATTCATTCAGTATTTCTGGCATCAGTCTTTGACCAGTGATGAATGAGTCAGGTGGCCCAACTCTGAATATGGATTCCATGTGGATGTTGTCATTTTCCATGGTAAAAGCCTACTGACCCATGCCAAAGGGTTGGTACCTTTATTTCTTTCATTATCTTTTCTACTGCTGTTTCTGAAGAGCACTTCTCAAATCAAATATTATACTCATATCTTCCATGTTTCATAATCTTTTTCTAGATAAGCTTTCTCCTCTTGCAGAATTAAAGTCCATATTTTTATGACTTAGATAAAAACGTGTGATAATTATGTACAAGCATAATATCAAAATCAAGTTAAAACATATTCCTAGATGCATTTTCATTAGTTCATCCACTTGTAGAATATTGCTGAGTATTATTATTTTTTGAGACAGAGTCTTGCTTTGTAGATTAGGCTGGCCCTGAGCTCACTATGTAGCCCAAGCAAGCCTCAAACTCTGCAATCTTCCTGCCTCTGCCTCCTGAATGCTAGGATTATAGGGATGAGCCACCACACCCAGCATTGTGGTATGTGGGACTGATTGCTGGTTGTGGTATTGTTGTATGTGATTACTGGGAATCAAACCAGGGACCTTGAGGTTGCTAAGCAGGTGCCAGAACCACTGAGCTAAATCTCCGGCCCCATTGCTAAATATTGTTGAACAATGTTGGGCATTTATGAAGCAAAAGAATGATAACCACTGTAGACTTCTGGGAAGACGGAAGAGTGGTGAGGAGCTGTAGAAAACAGAGAAAGGGAACATAACTAGAACCTTTGCATTAGGTTCTAGTTTCCTGTGAATCAATGGCACACAGTGAAATAATAATTAGACAGAAAGAGAGGCTGAATTTGGGCCTGATCCATGCTACTCTGGGTACCAAAAGACCATAGGCCCCAGCCTGCCACAACTTTTATTCAGCACCTCTAGAGTAACAAAAAGTAATAAAAACTCAAAGAGCAGGGCAGATACCCATGATAGACCTAGAGATGTTTTGCAGATGAAGATCGCTCAGGGCAGGGCAGACACCGCAATGGTGCAGTGGCATAGTCCCACACCATGTGGGACCACCAGAGTCCTTGTTGTTACCAGAGGTGAAGGTCAGTTGAGTCTAAAGTCCTTCTGCAGGTAGGAAGGACTGGTCAGTTTTGACCTTCCAGTTATTTCTCCCAAAAAGGATTGTTCCCAACAAGCAGCAAAGCATGTCTTTGCAATTTACCATTCCCCAATCAGAATATAATACCTCAAGGGAAAAAGGGGGGGGGGCGGGAAATAGGTCAATAAGACTCAGGAAGTATCTGAAACAAGAAACAAAGCCTACAGGGAGAGTGGAGAGAAAAATTTTAATGAAAAGTACTGAACTCTCTAAACTGGGACTCTGGGCAGGGGAGAGGCTACCAAATCTGGGGATGACTGGTAACTTCTGATGACTCACAGACACCACTGGAGAAATGGGCTAGTGGAGTAGGGTGGTGGTAATAATGGACAGCAGTCATTTCTGTTTTCAACATATATAAATTGGTTTTGGACAGAGGACAGAGGATCAGTGTCCACTGAGTAAGTTCTGCCCACCACCCAAAGAGACTAAGTATCCACCCACCAGGGGTCAGGGGCTGAACTGAAAAGAGATTAAGTACTGATCTGTCTTCATAGGAGTGCCAGTCATTGGATCTCTATACAGTATTCCCACAGTTCCAATTTCTTGTCTTCCGGAATGCTGCACTGCATCCCTACATTCCAACTCCCTGTCCACTGTACTGAAAAAGTGTCCACTGGGAGAGTGAAGAAGACCTGTGGACTACAACCAATGGTGAGTTTGTGGGGCTAGCGCCACCTAGAGGACCCTGTACTCGCTTCAGGGGAAAGAGAATTCCTTGAGCTGAACTCAAGCATTGTAGCCAAAAGCCAGACTGATCCTCTGTGGACTATGGCTATTTCCCTGTGACTAGCTAACTCCAACTTCTGTGCTACTGCCCATATTGTTTACAGGAAACACCAGGTCCATATCTTGAAAGACCTTTTGGTAGGGTTTTTTGTTTGGGTTTTTTTATTTCTTTCTTTTTAAAATTTTTGTTGCTATTTTTTCTTCTTTCTCTTTTTTCATTTTTCTTTATTTTTCTATTTTCTGGCCTCCTCTTTCATTCTTCATTTCTCTACTTGTTGCTGGGTCTGTCCAATTTCAGATTTTTTTGTTCTCTCAACAGCTCTTATTTTTATAGGACAGAGAAAATAGTCTTTTGATTGCATGTTGCTGCTAGGTACCCCTATTCTTCTTGTGTTCCTTCATCTTCATTTCCTCCAGTCAGTATCAACTCCCTGAAGTTGGTGTATTTTGGTGTCCCATACTCTTTTTCTTCTATACTAATATAAGAGAGTTAATACATTTTCTGTTGCTGCTAGTCTGTTCTGTTTTTTGTTTGTTTGTTTTTTTGAGACAGGGTCTCGCTTTGTAGTTCAGGCTGGCCCTGAGCCCACTATGTAGCCCAGGCAAGCCTTGAACTCAGCAATCCTCCTGCCTCTGCCTCCCAAGTGCTGGGATTATAGGTGTGAGCCACTATGCCCAGCATAGTCTGTTCTGTTTTTAATTTGTCCCTTTTGTCCTCTAGCCTCTATCAGCTTCCCAGAGTTTGTGTTATCTTTATATTCCCTCCAACCCTATTTCTAATCTCTCCCTCTCCTTTTATCTCTCTATCCCCCTAACTCCCTGGTGACACTTTATTTGCAAAGGGTGATGCTGTTATATTGAAGGGCCTATATATTATAAACATATTTCTGGTCAGTCCTAAATTTTGGCATATGATCACAGATCTACACTTGATCTTAGCCAAAAGGCCGAGAAGCAATATGGTCACAGATCTAACTCAAGAGGTTAAAGGTATCAGAATAGTGATTGACATAGTTTATTTCCTGTGTTGTGTTTGATACTATTGATGTTACTGACAGTATTATTTCAACTAGGTGATGTGATTGTTCCATTTAAGTACTTTTCATGGTGTGCCAGAACTGAGATCACCCAAGGGCTGTTACAGACTCAAGGAGGACAACCCAAGAAGTAGCCATCTTATAAGGGTTCCAAATATTAGGAAGAAAGAGGCTTGCAATAAACATTGCCCAGACAGCAGTCCAGGAATTAAACCAAGGACATCAGCAATGACCAAAAAAAAAAAAAAAAAAATAGAAATGAGGAAACATTTTAAAACCCAGATACAATGATCATCACCACAGGGAAATCCAGAGAAAAGGAAAAGAGACCAAACTGAAGCTCAAACATCAGGACTGTTTGAGCCAGTAAGAAAAGAAGATCTAGTAAAATGGAAATCAGAAATAATTTCATAGATAAAACTCTGTTATTTCTCGACATGTTCAGGGCCCTCAATGTTATTCAACCTTATCAAACAAGGAAGAAGAAGGCTTAAATCCATGCAATCAGGAATGAAAAGGGGGAAATCACCACAGATCTAGAAGTTCAGGGAATAATAAACACTTTGAGAGTCTGTATTCTAAAAAGATGGAAAACATAGAAGAAAAGGATAGATACATAGACACATGTGAACTTTCAAAGTTTTACAAAGAGGATATAAAAATGGTAAATACCCATTATTAATCTGTGACATTGAAAATGTAATTTTGTACCGACAAAGAAAAGACTTGGTCCTGATGGTTTTACAGGTGAATTCTATAAAATTTTTAGAGAAGAATTAATGCCATTACTTTTCAAACTCTCTAATGAAATTGAAAGGGAAAAAATACTCCCAAAGTCATTATCTGTAAGCATAGAAAGACCCAACCACAAAAGAGAACTATAGGCCAATCTCCCTAGTGAACATAAATGCAAAAATATTCAGAAAGTTCTCACAAATAGAATACAGAGGACTATCAAGATCATACACCCTGACCAAATTGGATTCATCCTAGGGATGCAAGGGTGGTTCAACATGTGTAAATCAATAAATGTAACACACTATATCAATAGACTCAAGGACAAAACCATATGGTCATCTCAATAGATACAGAAAAAGCATTAAAAAAATCCAGTAGCCATTCATGATCAAAATCCTAGACAAAATTGAAATAGATGGTGTTTATCTCAATCTGACAAAAGATATTTGTGAGAAATCATCAGCCAGTATCATACTAAATGATCAAAAACTAAAAGCTTTCACACTAAGATCAGGAATAAGACAAGGATGTTGACTATCACCATTCTTGTTCAATACAGTGCTGGAAACATTAGCCACAGGAATTAGACAACAGAAAAAAGTAAAAAGAATAAAAATAGATAAGAAAGAAGTTAGGCTGTCATTGTATGCTGATAACATGATATTCTATAAAGGAGTTCCTAAAAGCTCAACAAAAAGAAAGCTAGACTTTATCTCCAGATTTAGTAATGTAGCTGGATACAAAGTCAATACTTAAAAATCAATAGTTTTTGTATACACAAACATCAGACTCACTGAGAGAGAAACTGGAAATCAATTTCTTTCACAGTAACAGCTTAAAAAAATGAAATATCTAGGAATGAATCTAACAAAAGAGGTGAAAGGGAGATTGAAGAGAATATCAGAAAATTAAAAGACATCCCTTGTTCTTGTGTATGAAGAACCAATATCATCAAAATGTCTATATTCCCACATCTATTATATAGATTCAAAGCAATCCCAATTGAAATCCCAACAGTATATTTCACAGAGCTAGAGAAAATAATCCAAAAATTCATCTGGAACTTCAAAAGACCTAGAATATCAAAAGAAATTCTATGAACAAGGACATGGCAGGGGATATCACAATCCTCAATTGAAACTATACTACAAAGCCACTGTGATAAAAACAGCCTGGTACTGGAAAATAAACAGACCTGAGAATCAGTGGAACAGAGTAGTAGATCCACAAACAACCCCAGATATACTAAACCACCTCATCTTTGAAAAAGGAGCCAAACACCCACAGTGGAGGACAGATAGTCTCTTTAACAAGTGGTGCTGAAAAAACCGGTTTTCAATCTTCCAAAGATTAATGCAAAGTCTATCTCTTTTGCCATGCCCTAAACTAAAATCTAAGTGGATTAGAGACCTAAATATTGAAACAGAAACGCTAAACTTTCTGAACAACAGATTAGATAGAAGTCTTGAAGACACTGGCATAGGGAAAGACTTTATAAACAAAACTCAGCCACATGGGAACTAGCAGAAGGAATCAACAACTGGGATCTCATCTTATTAAAAAGCTTCTGCACAGCAACAGAAACCACAGCAGAGTTAAAAGACAACCAACAATACAGAAAAAAATTTTACCAGTGGTTTCTCAGGCAAAGGGCTAGTATCTATAGTACATAAAAAACTTAAAAAAACCAGCCCCCCCCCCAATTTAAAGACCCAATTCAAAAATAGGCATCTGAAATGTACATGCACCTTTCAGATTAAGAAATAAAGGCAGTTATGAAACATATGAAGAAATGTTCAACATTGCTGCTCATTGGAGTGATGCAGATGAAAACAACATTGAGATTCCATCTCCACAAAAAACAGCTGCCATTATAAAATCAATCAACAATAAATACTAGCATGGGTGTGGGTGAAAGGAACCCTTCTCCACTGTTGGTGGAAATCTAGGCTGTGCAACCATTGTGGAAATCAACTAAGATTAGAGGTCCCATTTGGCCCTGCTATTCCCCCTGCTACATATATACTTTTTTTTGCTTTTGAGACAGGGTCTCGCTTTGTAGTTCAGGCTGGCCCTGAGCTCACTATGGTGCCCAGGCAAGCCTACATATATACTTTAATGAATTAAAAGATACATTTCATAATGACCTATGTGCACCCCTATTTATAGCAGCTCAGTTTGTGATAGCTAAATCTTGGAAAAGGCCAAATACCCATCAATAGGAGACTGGACAAAGAAGATTTTTAAAAAATAAAATGGAGTGTTACTCAGCCATTGAAAATCATAAATTTGAGTCTTTATATTCAAATGGATGTGCCTTGAACATACTCATAAGTGAAAAAAAATAGGACACAGATGTGTAAATACCATATCATTTCTCTGGTATGAGAAACTGAAGGTGTAAATGAATTCTAAAATGCATGACAGGAATTACAAAATAGGAAGAAAATTTTCAAAAGGAAAAAAGAAAAGTGGGGGTAAGGGTAAGTAAGAAAAGAAACAAATTGATGATAGAAAAGGAAATGAAGCTTACACATAAAGGGAGGGGTTGTAGGGAGGGCAAGGGAATGGGAAAAATGAGAATCAGGCTGTGTCATGTACTGGTACATACTTGCAATGCTGAATGTAATGTATACATAAAATGTACCAATAAAATCAACTTTTAAAAACCCGCTTCCATTAAGCGACCTGTATAAGTATACCAAAATAAATTTGATTACATTCTTTTGGTCTAATTTTCAAAATTTATGTATTGAATATATTGTATAGTTGAGAGTATGTCTATAATATGAAATTCTATGTAAAAATGGAAAGATAGAATAACTTCCTTGAAGAGTTAAAAAATAACAATCTGGGCCACGGGTTTAACTTAAGTGGTACTGCATCCACCTTACAAGGATAAAGGCTGGCATTCAATCCCTAATACTGAAAAAAGAAAAAAAAATGTGTATACATATAAATTATACATATTACATTAAATTAAATAATATAACTACATATAATATATTATATTCAAATTAAATAATAGGTTAGAAATAATATATATTAAAATATATATATAGATATATAGCAACCACTGCATGTAGAAGGTGCTCATTAAATAATACTTTAGTGTGAATATAGTTCATGTCACTAAATTGACTAGTAGATTATTTTTGTTTTTAGTATGGTTATCTTGTCTTTATTACAACCATTTTAATACATTTGTGCGTTTATAACAGCCATTTGCAATGTTGACTCAGCTGCTCTTCAAATGCCAAATACCTTCCATAGACCAACAAGGGGTGCTCCCATTGAGCCCAAAGTACAATGTGTACCCAATTATAGAACCCTATCAACTTGGTGTTGCTTACTCTTGCAATTACCTGGGCAATGGGGCAGTACCCTGGACAATTTAATCAGATATTGACCTGCTTTTGAAGAACAGATCGGAGTTGATAGCTTAGCCCAAGGCTCATCAGATGGTGCTACAATGTTTGTTTTTGTAGTCTGTTATTTTTCATGCTTGTGAAAGGATACACATATGCAGGCACACATAATTATTAGCCAATAATTTTAAAGGCCCCTGTTCCCAGACCCTAAAATATGGCCCTAAAGAATAACCCATTCTCACTTTTCAATCTTTCTTTCTAGTCTTTGGCTACAGATAACACTTTTATGTGCTTATAATAAGATTTCTATATTTTGTTCATTTCTTTTAACTTCACGTTGCCAGCATTTTTTCTTCCCAGTGGTTTGTGCATTGCTTTTTGCCTGTCAAGGATGGAATCTTTCCAGCTGGAATGAGTTTGTACTTTGCACTGAGACCACATTTGAAGACTCAGAGAAAGAGCTGTTTTTACCCTCTTATGTTTTCTGCTCTAAGTAACAAACTCCTGGCTGATGCTTCTTTCAGGAATTAATGTGTTTGGATAAGTGTCTCAAGAGGGACCGAGCCACAGGAGAGCAGGTGTGGGGTCCTGGCACTTGGCAGGGGCCTCTTTGCTTGCCACTTACTCCCTCAGGCATTCCTTCAATGCCTCTTCACTGGGCCTCTATTGTTACTCACCAAACAGCAGCTATATTGTTATCTGAGGCGGTGATGGAGGCCAAAGTCGGTAATGAAGATGCAAGAGTGACCACTAAAGCTGAAAGTGAGGAACTACCCATGTCTACATCAAGCAGAAGCACCAGCTGAGCAGCCAAGCATAGAAGACCCCACAAGGCCCATAGTCCTCTCAGGCAGACAGACAAGAACTAGAAAGATAGGACATAAATGCATAGTGGACTCCAAGGGCAGATCAACCAAGGGCATTGCCAACTATGATGGGCAGAGATGTGACACACCAGGGGCAAGACCAGGCCCAGAGAAAGCAACGATGATCCGCCTAGCCCTAGTTCGAAGGTGACGTATCCTAAATGCTTTTTTTCCATCATCTGCAGCTTGAGTCTCCGAGAGACCATGGATTGGAGCCAGGCTACCTGGGTTGGAATCCCAGAGGAGGCTAAGTAACTTCAGGTAAGTGATTTAACTACAATTTCTAGATTTGCAAATTGGTGATGACATATAAGTGCTTAGCTCAGAGGGCTATCATGAGGCCTATGTGAGTTTGTACTTACAAACTGCTCAGAGCAGTACCAGGCACAAGTAAATTCTTATATAATAGCTATCAAATAAAATGAATGGGGATTAGAGAAAGCATTTCTTGACAATGACTTAATTCCTTTAAGTATCCATAACTACCATCACTTTAAGACATTCATGTTGCCAGATGACACTACAGTGCTCTTTCTTCCTAATTAACTTCATGTAGCTCCAAATATGACTTTTTCTTATACCCACGGCACCAGCTCCCTTCCCCCAGCAACAAGTGTCTTTGCTGTAACTGCAGTATTTTCTAAGGTGCTGAGCCAGGTACTCACACTCACATACATTATGTTTCAAAACCTTATCTTTTTGTCTGCTCTGTGTCCTCGAGGCATTGGACGATACCTTTAAGTTTCCCCAAACCCTCCAGATTTCTAAGACGGTAATGCTTATCTGGTCCTATCAACGGCTACCATTCATTCAGGTAGCCTTGTCCTCCACTCATCTACTCACCATCAGGGTTCATAGCTCAAATAAGAAGTTTGTGCTGTCCGTGCCGGAAGATCATCTTACTTTTTAGTTGTTGTCCAGCATGCTAGTCAAGGACAGGAAACATCTCTGAAGGAGTAATCAGGATGTGCTATTCGCACTGCTTTTTCTCAGATCTCAGGCCTGGGAAGTATTGTAAAGTGTGCCAAGAGAGCTCCTTGGTTAAAGGCCGAGCTCTAGGAATAGTACTATCATTTTGTGGTTAATAACAAACAAAACAGGAAGATAGGTGGCATGACTCAAGAGGACCTGGAACAAGAATTTGGCCAGGACTGAAGAAAGAGCATAGAATCTACTTCCTTTCCTCTTCTTTTTCTTTTATAGAAAGACTCTTTGTTTTTGTCATTCTATGCACGAGCTAAGCAGATTACAGTAAAGAGAAATGGGGGCAGGCCCAGGTATCTAGGAGATGGGAGAGAATTTGCATTCCAACTGTGGAGTACTGTCAAAAGACTATTCTTTCTGCCTCCACTGGAAGGTGTGATTCAGTTTGGGGGCTGTTTAAACAGGACTATACCTTTTCCCTCAGACCGGAACTGGAGGGGTACCAACAGTGGTCTAGGGAGCCCAGGGAAGAAAGGGCAGGAGCTTTGTGAGGAGCACATTTCTTCTCCCATAGGGCTTTGAAGGGGACTTGTGCTTCTTCCATTTTAAAATTTTTGTGAGTACATGTTTGCTGTACATAGTGTTTACATTCCTTGTGGGGAGTTGGTACACATGCATAACGCAGTTGAGTTCTTTGTCTCATCCCCTTTGCCTCCCTTCCCTCCTCTTGATTATTTTCCTTTTGAGAAAGATCTGTCTCTACTTTCTATTATCTATCCTTTCTTTTCCTCTGCTCCTAGTGTATTCAAAAAAGAAGAAATGCCAAAAGACAATTACATCCTCCCAAGTTGCATCTGTTAAACGTTGGCTTTTGGCAAAACAGCACATTTCATGCACACGCACACATGCACCAGTTCACACACTACAATGGCCGTGTGTATGCGATTTCTTTCATGGATAATGTCAGAAGTTTGTATTTGAGGAACAGGATGAAAACGAGACTCGGGCCAGATGGTTCTCGTGCCCTCCTCCCAGCCAGATGGTCCTGTCCAGGATGCTTCAGGGAGAAGAGAATGCCTCCTCCTTTCCCTGACAACAGAGCCCCCACCCCGAGACCTCATCCCTAATCTGCCTGCCTTCCAAGGACTATTATACTCTTCTGCCACTATTCTTCTAAAAACCCTAGACCGCTAAGACAGGCTTTGCCTAAAATCAAAATCCTACTGGTTTGGAATAAACCTAAAAATTGAAGCCTCTTTCTCCTCTACTTTCTCCACCAGTTTCTCTCTCTCTCTCTCTCTCTCTCTCTCTCTCTCTCTCTCTCTCTCTCACACACACACACACACACACACACACACACACACACTGAAACCCACTTCCAGCTCTCTATCTGCACTGTCCCCTTTTCTACCCCCTCCACACAGACTTATTTCATAAAAATGTCAGCTATTAAGTTAACATTATTTAAGGAGCTTTGGGTTTTAGTTCCTGAATGCAACCTAAGTTGGACCCGTAAAGGCCTGACATGAAGCCCCGGCTGTATAAAACATGATCCACAGAGTACTAAATAAATAACCTGGTGTGGGCTTCCCGGCCTCTCTATTTATCACTGCAGTAATGATAAGGATCTGATTTAGAGAGAACTCTGCTAAGGGTTGAACCCGGCACAAGCTGTAATATGATCTGCAGGGGAGGGCTGATAACCCGAAACAATGTGAAGAAACCCTGTCAGATAAATAAAACAAACTGTTTGTTCATTAAATAGTGCTGTCAGGAAGAGAACAGAGAAGCCAAACAGAGCTAAATCCAATTCTTTTATAGCCGCACAAAGCCAGCAACACCTGAACCGAGCTGGGGAAATAAGCTCACTTAGAAATAGTTCGGGAAGGGGTGGCTGGTGGACAGACGGGGCAGCAATCTGATTTACTGAAGTCCCCATGAGAGGAACAAGTTGCTCTTTGATCCAGGGCAAACAAATCCTGTCCTTTACTTGGGACTCAGTCTCCCCGTCAGTGCAATGGGCCCCGTCTTGCTGGCTCTGCCTACGATCTATGGGAGAACTTCAGGGAAAAAAAAAAAAAGATTCTGAAAAAAAAAAATGACTGGATGAGACTCAGAGATGCGAACGCCTGCAGCAACTCGGCTGGTTAGAGAAGGGCTTGAAGTAGGTGTCAAGAAAGCAAATAAGAACCAGAAATGGAAGGACCCACATCAAAATGCAGTGGCTGCTTAGCTCTGTGGTCTCTGACCACTGTCTACAAATATGGCCTCTTGGCTGTCAGATGGGAATGTTTTCCAAAGAAGTTCATTGTATGGATTTCCAATGTGAACTCTCAGTCTCTCCAAGAACTGGAGGTTACTGAGAGAAGTTTTGAGAGTTCTCTATGTATGTTTAGTTGCAAGGAGTGTGTGGATTGGATAAGACCCTCGGTGGTCTACAACCTTTGACTGGAGCAGGTCAAGGCAGAATGTTTCTGTGATCACATTTGTATTGACAGACAATTTAGGGACACAAACGAAACAGAAACCGTAGTGCCTCTCCTCAGACCCTCCGGTAGGCCCACTGCATTCTTGGATTTATTCTTAGCTTTTTGGTATGAGTAGTCTGGGTCCGCATTGCTCCTTACTTTATTTGATACAGATGGCAAAGATTCTTTTATTGGAGGGCGGACCACTGTCCTGAGATTTTTGCTTCTAGTTGGAGAATCCTAGTCCCTTGGCCTATGCTTCTCACTGGGAACATTTAATAGCTTGGGTAGGAACTAAATGTCAATAGGTTTTTCTGAGGCCAGTGACAATAAACAGCGTGTTCCTATACTTTAACAATAGCAACAACAATAAAATCCTCCGGTAGTTTGCTTTTGTGGAAAACAGAGGGTCTCATTCTGTATCCTGCAGGAGGACTGGTGAATGTGACCTGGTCGCAGTCAACATAACTAACCAGCTCTCTGCAATGGCCTTCTGGAGGTAGCTGGGAGATCTCCACATTGTGAACCCTGAGATTCACAGAACACCGAGGCCAGGCTGATCAGTAGGAACAGGGGTGTCCTGGAGTGTCGTCTTTTGTTCTGCCTCAAGATATGAGCCATCAGGGACACTTGTTAAGCAGCCATGTTTCAAGTGCTTCATCCTGGCGGGCCGCAGAGGAACACCCAAAAATGTTAATCCTCATAGAAAGCCTCTTTGGTGGAAAAGGCCCTTTCTTAAACTATTGCTTTAATAAAACTATGAATGCTTCCTTCCTTTAAAGCCAACCTCGCTTGTTCTGAGAGTTACCTGGGAACTTTTACAAACTGTGGCTCTAAAAGACTGGTTGGATTTGGATTCAACTGATTCAACTTTTATGTAACTGTTGTGGGTACAACGGTTGAGAAAGAACACTCCTGTATCTGCTCTGTAGTTGGAAAAGTGAGTTTCTTAGCCACACCTTAGAGAGGGCAAGGCTGAGATCAAGAAATGGGAAATGATCATTAACAATCTCAGACCCACAATTAGAATAACATTCTGATGTCTCTCTTTTTTTTTTTTCCTTGAGGGAATTGCTATTAATTTTTTTTTCTCCAAAATTTAGAACCTGCTTGGTACTGTCAAATCATTCACTGCTGGGCTAAAGCTAAATTTCTAAAATTTCTAAATTTTAAAAATCCTTCAGGGGTATTTCTTTGCACTGAATTATGTATTTTACTTATCCTCTTTGTGTGCTAATGAGTAGTTCTCTTCCCCATCAGGCAGGAAGCAGGTTCTGTTTCCTTGGATGGGGATGGCTTCTGGCAGAACTTCCTAGGCCTACTTTCCAAATTTTCCTACTCATTGAGAAGCCTGTAGTATAAGGGTCAAGAAATTACATCAGGACTGAAAACACCTCCCAGGGATTCAGGAAGGAGTAAATGGAAGCTCAACATTAAAATGATGTACAAGGGCCGGAGATTTAGCTCAGTGGTTCCGGCACCTGCCTTGCAAGCGCAAGGTCCGGAGTTCGATCCCAGTAACCGCATACAGTGCTGGGCGTGGTGACTCACGCCCACCAGCAATCAATACCACATACCACAGTGCCTGGCTTGGTGGTTCATGCCTGTCATCCCAGCACTCAGGAGGCAGAGGCAGGAGGATTGCCGGGTTCAAGGCTTGCCTGGGCTACATAGTGAGCTGAGGGCCAGCCTGAACTACAAAGCAAGATCCTGTCTCAAAAAAAAAAAACAAAAACAAAAAAAGATGTATGAAACAGAAATGTGAAATATTATTTTGATGGATAAGTTTTAGAAAAAAAACTCAAATGTACAATCTTTAATTGTGGTTAACTGAAATACTGATCTTGTAATTGGATGAACTCAGAGAAAGAAGTTAGTTTTATACAGAGATAAAATTGTACATATGGTACTATTTTTTTAATTTTAAGGAATTCCCTAAAGTGAATAAAAGTCATGAATATCCTTTCAAATGAATAAAAATGTAATCTAAAGAAAGTTAAGAGAAGTAAAATAAGGAATATATTAATTAACAGAAGATAGTGACCAGGTATAATCTAATCCAGAATGTAATTTGAATGACATTATCAGGAACTTCTTTACTTTTCTCGATCTCCACTTCTGTGTTGACTCTACTTTCAGAGGAAGGCCTTCCATGTAGTGGCTCAGATCTCTGGATATACATTTACCACTTTGGCAATCTTAGCACACCCAGCACATCTTCCCTGGGACGCGGGCCTCTGACTCACTATGAAGTTCTGCCACAAGCCATTCCCAATCCAAGGAAACACAGAACCTGTTTCCTGCCTAAAGGGGGAAAGAATAAGTGATCTCTTCACTGGCCTGCCCTGAGACGTGTGCCTATCACTGACTGACTCAGGCATTAAGAACAGACAACAGAGCATGTTGACTGATCAGCCTGCATCCAGGAAGATGGGGCCCATCTACCTAATGGACCCAGACAGAAGAGGAGCTACAGTGATAGTGGAGATATGATGATCCCCAAAAGGGAAAAGAATATCAGCATTGTTAAAAGAAAAAAGGGGAAATTGATCCTGGTCAGGAATGAACAACAGATGTTTTCTACAAAGGGAGACAAGATGGATGTGAGGAAAGAAACGAAGTCCATTTTCTCTTTTCTGTCTCCCATTAGCATTCATTAAATAAAAGCAGAAAACCAAAATAGTGAAATAAACACTGATGGATAAAAAAACAAGGAAAGGGCCCTTCTGTAATAGTGAACATTTTGACTTGATATTGTTCTTAAGAAAGCTTTTTATTTTTTTTCTTTTAAGAAGCTACAGTAACTCAGCTTGGCTAATAAAGTGTTTGCCTAGTACATTATGGAAGTCTTTTGGGAGGCTATTGAATCAATTAGAATGATTTGTAATTAGCACACCAACCTAATGACAGGGTGTCTCTAAATTGCTTGAAAATAGTTTGGTCTCTTAAGGGACTTGCATGTCTCTCTTGTAAACTTATTTATATTAGTGATATGCTTACTAGAAGATTTTCCAGAAATGTTCTTGGCAAGATTTTGCATAAACTATTACAAACTCCGAGCTAAATGATTTTTGAAATAATTGGCAAGTTATTATAATACTTAGAAAGATTTCCCCCCTTTCTAGTATAGAATTATTCACAAAATCCTGTGGAGCAGGCTATCATAAAGCAGCATTTATAAAATTATAGTTGATAGAAAGAAATCATATGAGACCTTCAGGTCATGTGAAACAAAATAGAAGCTAGAAACAAAGGAACAGCCATTACAAGATGTAATTACTCTCAATCCTAAGGATATTTACAAATCTGTAATAGTGTTAAGTAATGCCTTAGTTTTCCTCCAACGTTTGAAAAGAAGTTTTTAATTAGTGGACCTATTTGAAAGTTGGGAGTTCACACAGCACCACTGTACACTTTTCATATTTCAAGAGCCCAGGCTGAGCGCAGAGGCAGCCCAGAGAGGTTGGCATATTGGCCAACAACCTGAGTCCTCCAGTCAGATGGAACCTGGGTTAGAATCTCTCCTTGTAGATGTGGAATTTCAGGCTGCTTCTCTTGTGATGTAGAACTTCCTTCCCTACATTCCCATTTCAAGTTCAGAGAATGGCAGAAGGGTCACTAATATCCTTGTCACCATTATCTTCAGTATACTTTTTTATTTTAAATAAAATAAGGAGGGGTTCATAGACTTGCCCAGGATCTCAGGGTGGGTGAGAAAGCCAGCTTTTGTCCTACTGTGCATCGCTTGTTTCATGAGTGATGTTCAAAATGACTATTTAGCTTGGAAAAATCATGTCTTCTTAGAGCATTTGCAGGAAGGATTCAGCAGTGGGCAGGACAGCTCTGAACTGGTCCTTCCAGGTGTTTCCTTGGGGTAGAACATAAGTTAAAGAGGTGATGCTGTGACCCTTTTGGGGAGCAAAGCTACAGGTGCCAGGAAGAAAACCCCTGCCCCTCTACAATAGGCTCAGTCGAAACAAAGGCGTATCATTATTTGTCTCAAGACCTTTAGAATCTTTTCAGTCTTGCCTTTTTTTTTTTTTTTTTTTTTTTTGCTTTTTGAGACAGGGTCTCACTTTGTAGTTCAGGCTGGCCCTGAGCTCACTGTGGTGCCCAGGCAAGCCGCCGCGAACTCAGCAATCCTCCTGTCTCCGCCTCCCGGAGTGCTGGGATGACAGGCGTGAGCCACCACGTCCAGCATTGTGGTATGCGGTGTTGATTGTTGGTGGGCGTGTCTCCACGCCCAGCATTATATGTGGTTACTGGGGATCAAACTCAGGACCTTGCGCTTGCGAGGCAGGCGCCGGAACCACTGAGCTAACCCTCCGGCCCTTCAGTCTTGTCTCTTGCATCATTTAAATCACGTTCATATCAGTGTGTTTTCTTTTTAAAAAATACTGTTAGAAAGTGGACACATTGAGGAATTTTCCCAGAAGGTATGGTCAGAAGATCATCTTCCCTGATTCCTGCAGTCAAATGCCTGCTGGAAGTGAAATCAGCTTTAGTAGATCTTTTGACTTTCAAAAAAGATGGTAATCAATGAAAACAAACAAAAATCATACCTATTTTGTAGATGAGACCTGGGGATGGCCATTTGCTATTCGTCAAGGAGGTCAGAGAACAGCTCCACCAACAGGTGACTTTAGTCCCAAACCAGAAGGCTGAGTGAGTGTGTGGGAGGAGAGGGTAGACGTGGAACCTCTAGCCTACAGACTATATCGTAGAGTGCTGTGAGGGCAAAGACGCCGCTGGGCATTGTGGGTCCTGTGCAGAGCCCTGAACGTGAGTGGTACGGTTGATCTAATAAACTCATCAAAAAGTCATGGTGCCCTGACAGGAATTGACTGGAAGGAGCAAGAAGGGAGCTGAGACTTCAAAAAGGGATTGTGGTAGCGATTTAATTCTATTCTCATTGTCATCTCAACCCCTCTTGAGGTTCCAACACTGTAACTACCTGAGCTGACTTTCTGCTGTATTTTGCTACATGAAAATGACTATCTTTCAACTTGAGCCTTGTGAGAATATAAAAGAAGATTTCTGGTCACTTTCAAATCCTCTGATACCTCTCACCTACTCCGGTCATTTGTTAGTTCTCATTTTCTCTTTCTTTCTAATATTTTTCCCCTTGCATTTTCTTTGTAGACCAACAAGTCCAATTTTCAAGTGTCACAGAATAAGAATTAGGAACATGCCACATTAAAAAAAAATGGCTTATCGGTGAATCAAACCGGCAGGCATAGGGGTTGAGGTATGTAGTGTCATTTTCTTTTATATCTACCTAAGGAAACATATTTTCTGCTTTCTATTGCTGACATATATTTTGAGAAATGCAGCCCTTGGGTGACTGTTCTCCACTCTTTGAAATCACCGTGAATTGAATAAAACCAGTTTGATGGCAAACTGCCATGAGAATTAAAACATGTATGTGAAAAGATAGTGATATCTCTACATCCATATCTATATATGCACATATATAATCTGCCTTTTTAAGTTCTCCAAGGCCATCCCACAAAATGGTGCAACAGGTATTGTTTAATGGTGTCCATTCCTATGTGTGGATTCTCATATGTTTCAAGTTTCTATGTAAAAATTGTGAAATCTGAGACAGTTCTCTCACCCTGGAATCAGCACTTCTAGGACTTCACATTCCTTCAATGACTTTGAAAAGTAGGAGATTGAGATCAATGGAGAAATTCAGTATGGAAAAAAAACTAGTTCATTGATTTCAGCAAAGCTGTGCTTTTATTATAATACATGAAGTGTGTTAGAGTTTTTGTTGACTCTGTTGTGAAGCTAGCTTTTGTTTCTTTTTTTTTTTTTAAAGATTCTTAACTTTCTTTTTCTCCATCTTTGCTTTTACTTTCTACTTTGGAAAGCAGAAGAGACATCTACCATAAAGAAACTAAACGTCCGAGCATCTGTGCCCTGGGCAGTTGGTGGTGAGGTTTCTGTGGGGAGTTGCTGCTTCGTGCGGTGCCAGATAATGCACGTGCCTGTCTACTTGGGGCACGATGTGTTTCTCTGGTGAATCAGGGCTTGCATCTGTTCCCTTTGCCATGCTTTAACTTTTGCTTTTTTTTTAAATGGCAAATAAGTCATTTCTTTCAAACCGAATAAAAAATAGGCAGTGCTCTTTGGAAGAGGAAGACTTCTAGATAATTCCATGTTTGTACTATAAACTATGCTAGTCAATTGCACATTCAGGTTTAGATTTAGGCCAGATTTATGCCCCTGAGAAAGTTCTATTTTTGCATGATTTAGACAAAAAAAAATGTGTCTGCACAGTGTTACCCAGCCTAATTTATATGAAACTGGGATTCTGCCACCTGGAGTTTCAGGTCTGTTCTGTGAGACGTGTCTGGTATGTGACTAAAGGACCAAGCGAGGAGGAGGTGGTGGAGGGGGAACAGAGAACCCACTTGAAAGGGAGGCAGCCATCGTAGCCTACTGAATGGGCCGTGCGCAACCAGCTGGGAGGGAGGCCTGGGCATTGTATTTTTATTATTAGCCCTTGTGTACAACCAGAAAGGCACCCTCTCCTCAGGGCCTGCTTGGTTGCTATGATCTGTTCATGGGGACTGTGTGCATCCCAAATGGCAACCCCTCCTCTCCTCACCAGACAGGCCTGGCTTGCTCAGTTACCAAAGCCTGCAGCATTTTGATCCCAGACACTCCCAAGTTCCACCTGCGTCTGAGTCTTGTGAGAAAGGAGACGTGCTGATGACAGTCCCTGCTACCATCCTTTGGCGCTACCCAGAGGCTAGATGGAAGGGGCCCATCCTTTACCTAAGGAACAGATGTCTATGTTGTGTTTGGCTTTGCCTTGATTTGAACTGTCAAAATCCTCTATGGAGGTAGCTGGCGTTCTTAGAATGCTGCATTCGTGGTTCGGAATCTCTGGAGGGCCTGGAAAATGACCTCCTTATCTCCACTTCTCACAGCCATTTAGGCTTCTGAAAATAGTTTTCTATTCAGGCCTGGGGCTTTCACTTTGAGTTACATCCCCCTGCTTATTTTTTTTGGGGGGGGGGAGACAGAATTTTGCTAAGTCACTGTGTCACCCAAGTTGGGCTCAGCCTGTCAGAGGGCTAAGATTTTACAGGTGTGCACCACTACACTGGCCTCCATCAGTGTGCTCTGAGCACCAATTCCATGTCAGAGACTAGTCTCAGGATACTCTGCTGAGAATGGAGGGTAGCTATGTGCAGGAGAGACATGATCTTATGCTGAAAGCACACGTAGTCTAGAGATCTGCAGATCTAGTAGTAGAAGACAAGTACACAGCTCACACGAAAAGTGTAGTGTAAAATGAAATTTGTCTTACTGGGCAGGGTGCCCTTCACTGAAAGGTTGCCCAAGGAGTGGCCATTTCTCCTAAAAAAATACCTGTCCTGGAAGGAAACAGGGGTGTTAGCTAGGTCAGGATCAGATAGGGCCAGTAACTCGGTCAAGGACCCCCAGTAGCAGGATCACAGGAAGACTTTCCACACATTCCAGGAAATGCTTAAACATAGATAGAGGTTGGTATTCAATGGGCTGCGCCTAGACCCCAAACTTCCTGTTTACTAGCTCATCACCTAGCTTTTCTGAGCTCTTTTTCCTCAGCTGTGGGGTGAGGATTATACTAGCTGCTTCTGTAAGAGGTGTGTGTGTGTGTGTGTGTGTGTGTGTGCACGCACGCGCGCGCACATGTGCATGCGTACATGTGTTACTAGGGCTTGAACCCTACCTAGATCTTGCACATGTTCAGCACTCTACTACTGAGTTACACCCTCAGTCCTCTACAGGGATATTCGGAGACACAATTATGTGATGTATTTAGGCACAATAAATGTTAGAAATTACAGTGATTTATTCTTATTTGATCTTTTCTGAAACAACTCTATAGGACTGGAAGAAAAAGTACTCCCCCAATACCCACCCACAAATCTTTTATTATTAGCAGATGAAAAGAGAGTCACAAAGGTTACCCAAACATGCATGAATGAACCCATTCAAAATATTTATTTATGAAGTTCTTGCTATGGTAAAGGTATTATTTGAGGTGAAAAACAACTGTGAATTAGGGTTGCTGCCTTCAGGATCTGATTACCTTTTGGGGAGCCCCTATGTTTTAGAGACTCAGGTGTGAGGGCTGAGGCATGCTGAGACATCATTTGAAATGTCTGCTTATTTCCCAAGTAGGGTGGATCAAGTTTGGGGCTGATATAGCACCTTCGTTATTTTCTACATCACTCCCTAGAACTGATTACTAGCTCGAGTGCTTGGGACTCAATATCTACTCCATGCCTGTCTCCACTGACCCTCATCGGGACAACTGTTACTGTCAAAAGATTTTTGTGGAGACTCCCAGAGAGGCCCTCACCCCCTTTTGAGAAAGGGCAGCAGAGGCTGAGGCTCTCTGCATCCCATGAGATTTCCTCAGTTCACATAAAGTAAGCAGTGAAGTGAGGAAGTGGGTGCTGTTTAACGGAGGCCTTTTCTGTGTGGACCTTTCTATGGGCTTCCAGGCCCTTCTTCTAACTCAGGTATATCGTAGCAGTTGCTGACCCTTCCCCCACCTTGCAGAATGCGGTAGGTTTCTGGGCCCAATTACCACAAGTGGTAGTTGCCCATATGGTTATAATGCATGTTTTACTCTCTTAAAGGGCACACAGTGCAAAGACCAACCTACTTTTGGTACATTCTGGTGAAGCCCATTGCTTGAGGAAACCATTTGACTTAGCTGCTGGTTTAGGCTTTTCTTGTGTTCCCTGGGGGCAAACGTTAATCTCCTAACAGCATGGCTGACCACACTGTATTTATGAATTAGTTACTATTGAGCTTTTAGAAGCTGGACTGAGTGAGGCATCTTTGATTGGGGGAATGGGGTACCGGGTCAGCCCACCCAGGGACTGTGATGTTCCTGAGCGGGACCCACTTGGGGAGCCACCCGGCTGCCTCCGGGACAGCGTTTGCAGATCCTGTTGCAGGGGCAGAAAGCTGACCTCCGACCCTGTGATGCGGCCTTGGCTCCCTGCGTTGTTTTTCTGCAATTACCCTGGAAGCCCTTCCTGTAATTAACCCCAGCTTCACGACACTGCTGTTTGCACGTCAGCCCCCTCCTGGACGCTGCTGTCTCTTTGCCCTCCTTCCCTGGAAGATGAGTCACTGAAGAAGATGCCTTATCTCAACTCAGTGTTTAACTCGCCTTTGTCTCCCAGAGATACGTGGTGATGATATTGAAGACTTTTCAAACCAGGCATTTCTAACCACCTCCCCCTCTTTCTTCACCTCCCCCCCCCCGCAATAACATTTTCTTCCTTTCTGCTTTTATATTTCTTCCTCTCCCTCCCCTAGCCTTTCATGCATTCAGGATGTGAGGGGAACAGCATCAAAGCCAGAGTCCTGCTCAATCCTCCTCCCCAAGAGTAAGTGTGCCCTTTCCCTGTCTGATCATTGACTCATAACCACAGGCTTCCCAGGCCCAGGGTGGGGAGGGGAGAACTCAATAAGCAGGGACCACGGTCTGCAGCCCCGGAGGAGACAAAAGTTGAGGATTCGGTGAACAGAACTCCCCCCACACCCCCTGCTCTGGGAATAATTGTTCAGGACAGTCTGAGCTGACCCAGGTCCAGGGAGAGGCTGAGAGGGAGCCAGTGCCCCACCCCCACCCCATCCACAGGCAACTCCAACCAAGTGAAACTCATCTGGTCAGGCTCCAAAATCCCAAGGCCTGGCCAACCTTAAACGTGCTCCCTGGGCACCACCGAGATGTTTGGTGGCATCACTGCATTTTCCCACTGTTGGACATGTGTATGCCTTGGCCACCTACTAAGTGCCAACCTTTGAGCTAACAGGTGACAGCCACAGGCTTAAACCTTGTGGGAACTGTCTCTCTTTCAAGACAGACCTTAGAGGCCAAAGACAGCTTAGCGCTCCCCACACTGCCCAGGCCCTCCCTCCCTTCTGTCTCCATTATGGATAAATGGGGATCACATCTGTTTCTTTTATTCCCGCAAAGCAAGAGGCAGAGACCCTAAAATGGGGACAGACCAGCACACACCTGGGTGGTCCTTAAATAGGAAAAGTTTTTTTTGTTTTCTCTTTTTTTGTCAGAATTCCTCATTTGGGGCTAAAGCCTTCATACCTTTCATCGCTTTCTGCTTTTGTGGGTCAGGGGGAAGGGGGTTCGGCCAGGGGAGGTCTCCAGTGGGGTACACTGCGGACTTCCACTGTCACCTTTTTTT
>PVIC010019103.1:0-30922 GCA_004025085.1 Thryonomys swinderianus | reverse complement strand
TGAACTGAGGTCAGGGTGGTGAAAAGGAGATAGGCAAGCAAAGAAATGGAAGAAGAATAATGCTGCTGGAAGAAATAGCAAGTGCAAGGAATAAATTTGCAAGTTGGAAGGATTAGAAAAAAAGCAGTGTCAATAAGGGCAGCATAGTTGCAGATGGAGGTGGGCTCGTGTGTGGGAGGGTTTTGGTTTAAGAATAACATACTGGGAAGCCAGTGGAGGGTTCTAGGCAAGTGATTAACTTTACCCGAATATCCTTGAATTTATGGGCTGAAGTAGTATGAGCTAAAAGTGAAAAAAACTTTAAAATTCTTTTATTTAAATTAAAACCATATGTCTATGCTTTTCCTGGTTTCAGTACTGAGAATCAATTGCTGACATATTAAAGTACATTTATGATACACTGTATTTCCATAATTGAAGGAGGAGGTAGAAATATTACTACCATTAGTGACTCTACATGAAGAACGAACACTCCTCACACATTCTTTCTTTCTTTTGCTTTTTTTTTTTTAATCACTGTTACCCTATGGGAAATTAGAAAGTAATTTTATTTAAGAACTAAAATTAAAGCAATTACTAATTTTAAACTAGTCTCCTCCCAGGTGATTATTGTAATTAGAATCAGAACTTTTTTTTTTTTTTTTTTTGAGACAGGGTCTCGCTTTGTAGTTCAGGCTGGCTCTGAGCTCACTATGTAGCCTAGGCAAGCTTCTAACTCAGCAATCCTCCTGTCTCTGCCTCCCGAGTGCTGGGATTACAAGCGTGAGCCACCACGCCCGGCATTAGAATCAGAACGTTTTAACAATCACATCTAACCAGAATTCAAGGTTTTGGAATCTTCCATGCTACCTTTAGGCAAAGAGCTGAAATTTTGCAAACTGTCTCTATTTAATTGCAATTTACACAGCCTTTCCATGAAACTGTGAAGTTTAAAGGTGAATTGAATCTGAGTATAATTAAAAAGATATGTGGACAACATTCTCTGCAAGTGAATTTAATCTCTGTAGTGCTTGTTAATGATTACAAACCTAGGTTTATTGATTAAGAAACTTGATGGTGTTCTCTGTCAAAATGAAAACTTAACATACTGTAGTGTTGAAAAATATTTTTTTCCTGAGAACCTCAAGGCATTGCACCAATGTTCTCTCATTTGTCCTCACTGTGTCCAAGGTAGGTAGATGGAAAATGTTACACACATGCAATAGGGAGGAACAAAACCAAAAGAAATCATTGAACACGCCCAAGGTCACACAATAGGTCAGTGTTGGGGGAACGAGGAATGAATCTTATGTCTTTTAATTCCCATGGATCTGGCATTTTGTAATGTCAAGCAGGTACCAAACCAGTTCTTGTTTGGTACAACTGAATCCCCATGTATATAATTACAGTGAACTAATAAGACATCTGTTCTGGGCCTGGAGATGTAGCTCAGTGGCTGAACTCTTGCCTAGAATACAGGGTACCTTGGGCTCAGTCCCCAGTACCACCATTACCCGGGGGGTGGGGAGGGGTAGACATCTGTTCTAGTGTGTATCTCTAGGTCTGCTGTTTACACTGACAATGGCTCTTAAATTTTTTTTTTAGCTTGTTGCTTTTAAGAAGTTGTTGTAAGTGATGATATTTGAGGGAATTAAAAGATACAGTAAGATTAAAATATACAGTAACATATATGTCTAGCAACCTATATTGAACTGTAAAAACTTTATTATTTTGCTAAAGACTTGTTTGGGCATGAAGGATAGAAAAACACATGCGCACGCATGCACACGCACACACACACACACACACACACATACCCACACACCCTTCATTGATAATTTTCTCATTGAATTCTTTTTTTCCATAGTAGGATATCTGAAACCTGTAAGTTTTTATAAAATGTAAGTTGTTTGAGCTTTGGCTTAAGATGTTTGATGTTCAAATGTCCTCTCATGTTTATACACATTCTTGCCACTTTTTCTTCTTCTTCTCTTTCTCTAATACTTATTTATTGTTGTCATTGTTTTCTAATACTGTTATTCCTTCCACACATATTAGATAAAATGCTTCTATAATAATGACCTTTCTTCATTAACCAAGCCTATATAGTTAAAGGACAATAAATGTCTAATGCTTTCCTTTGAGAGGTTAATATTCTAGACATTATTTAATAGTGTCCACTGAAGTAGGATTTCATTTTGCATTCATGAGTCTTCTGGGGGCTCAAAGTCTTGAATCAAATTTTTACTTCTAGAGCTGGAGATTTAGCTCAGTGGTTCCAGCGCCTGCCTAGCAAGCGCAAAGTCCCTGGTTCGATCCCTGGTAACCACATACAACATTACCAGGTGTGGTGACTCACGCCCACCAGCAATCAATACCACATACCACAGTGCCAGGCATGGTAGCTCAAGCCTGTAATCCCAGCACTCGGGAGGCAGAGACAGGAGGATTGCTGAGTTGGAGGCTTGCCTGGGCTACATAGTGAGTTCAGGGCCAACCTGAAGTACAAAGCAAGACCCTGTCTCCAAAAAAAGAGTTTTTTTTTTAAACTTCTAATGAGAGCATTTAATGGAGGAATATAAAAGCAGGTTGAGTGGGTGCTGTGCATTGGTTTTGTTGTTGTTTTTTGTTTTATTTAGTTTTGTTTTTTGAGACAAGGGTCTCACTGTATATGCAAGCTGGTCTTGAACTTACTGCATAGCCCAGGCTGGCCTTACATTCATGGGAATCCTCCTCCCTCAGTCACTTGAGTGCTGGGATTACAGGCATGTGACACTATTCCTGGTAGTTTGAAGGAAAGCACACTGACACCCCCGCCCCCCAGTATCAGGTATGTCCCCATCTCAACAGGGTATTTTCCTCTGATTTCTTTGACTTCATTTTACTCCCTAGAGTATAAAAATGTGAAGTAGGATCACAGAGTATGAAAAACAGAACAGCCAGATAGAAGCAACAGGGACAGAACTGTGACTCATTGCCCAAAGACAGCCATTCTGGAAAAAAATAAATGAACACTTCTTTCATTGGAACAACAACAAAAAATTTCTCGGCCATCTCTACCCTTGAAGGACAAGAACAAACACAATAAATTCTTTATACATCTTTTCAAGGCATACAACACAAGAGTTTTATTGGTCTTTTACTCAATAACTGTCTAATTAATGGATGGGGTTAGCTAAAATGGTGAGATGATGATGACCAGGACTACCCATAATGCCAAAATCTTGCCTGTTGTATATCAAGATCCCCTGGGATAAACACTTTTCTAAACTCAGAAGACAGATCATACAGTTAGCTTACCTGCATATGAACCCACAGGGCTTGTGAGATACAAATACAAACAAGGAGCACGGCTCTGTTTGTGCAAATACCACAGGCCTGACTGGTTGGATAACTTCTTTCTAATAACAACCCTTTCTCCATTATTATTTTATTGTAGCTGTCAGAAGTAACTTCATCCTAAGTAAGTCTGGGATACCACCTTTGAGCAATAAAATTTATACCAAGATTTTAGCTTTTAGCATGAGAGAATACACAAGGATCATTAATAAAAAATGAGAATGATTTTCCAAAGACCTATTTCATTTACAAAAGTAAAAGAGGTAAAGTTAACCCACAATTTTTTTTTTTGAGACAGGGTCTCACTGTAGTTCAGGCTGGCCCTAAGCTCACTATGTAGTCCAGGCCAGCCTCGAATTTAGCAATCCTGCCTCTGCCCCCTCCCCCAGTGCTGGGATTACAGGCATGAGCCACCACTCCTAGCATTGTGGTATGTGGTATTGATTGCTGTGGGTGTGAGTCACCACATCCCCTATTATTGTATGTGGTTACCAGGGATTGAACCAAGGACCTTGCACTTGCTAGGCAGGTGCTAGAACTACTGAGCTAAATCTCCAGCCCAACCCACGATATTTTTTGAATGGCCCAAAAACTCATGTGGAAACTAATATAAATTCCTGACTTACAAACACTCTAGTTGCAAACTTTCACATATACAAATGGACCTCACATTAGGAACATCTGTACATACAAACAAATCATGAATGTAGCTGACATGTCTCAGTTATCCACTTTTTATAGAAAACAAGTTTAAATTACATATTTTCAATTAAAAGGAGTCTTGACACAGGAATGCTGACACCAAGTCAATGATGATTTTTGAGGGGATAATTATCTAAAAGTTAGAATGGGAAAGTCTGAATGATGAATGCCCAAAATGCTAAAGTACTAATAATTGATTTTGGGTGTCCTAACATATACCAAGTAGCATATATATTTGTGCATTGACATATGATAGTAGGCATGATGTGTAAAGACCTATGCATTATCCATTAACACCAACTAGGGATAATTATGAAGGATGCACTAAAAGTCCAAATGACTCTGCTAGCTGATGATAGTAAGTTATTGTCTTTGGCCATCCCATTGCTGTCATGGTTGACACATAAACAGAGCCACAGGGAAGAAAGATGAAAGCTGTACATTAGCCCACCTGCATGGGCTACCTCTTACCAAAGCTGGTCTCATGAGAATGTCCAATGTTCAGGCAATGGAAACCAGTACTGAGCCACAACTGGGACACCATCCCCCCAAAGGAACAGCTCAACACAGTAGTCTCTTGTATTCTATTTTTTCAAGACAATAAAAGATAGATATTCCCTGCTTACAGAGCCTCTGCCAGCACTAGTATTCAGGAATGTGTGGTGCATTTCATCCACCAACATGGGATCCCACACAATCTGTCTCACTGGGGGACCCACTTTATGACAAAGGAGAGTGAGTGTGCTCTTGGCCACAGATTTCCCCTGGCTTTATCACATACTGAGCAGAGACTGCTGGCCAGACAGGGCATTAGAACAGTTTGTTGAAAACATGCCTAAACACCAGAGCCAACACTTTGTGAGGAAAGGAATCATCCTCCAGGATGCAATGTTCCTGGTGAGAAGAATTCATTGGATTGAGAATCACAGATCCAGGCAGGGACAATCCTACTCCCATCACTCCCCATAGCCTACTTAGAGAATTTCTGCTGCCTATCCCCATTCACAGTAGCTGATGCATTAGACTAGGTAAGACTGTGATGGGGGAGGGTCCTCTCCTCCAAGGAAGACCACTGAGCCGTAAGCAGGCTGCCTCAAGCACTTCAGGCTTCTTGTATTAAGAGATATACTGCCAAAAAGAAAAGTAGTATCTAGACAGGGATGATCAATCCTGGTCACTACAGGGAGGCAGGCTGCTATTTATATATCTGGGCATTCGAACTCTGTTGTGAAACTCAGTGATCTATTTGGGCACCTCTTGTTACGCCCTTGCCAAATGGTGATGAAACAGGCAAAAGGCATATCCCTGGGGCATGGAGACAAGGTTCATTCCCCTGGGGAATGAGAGTCCATGCCACAGCATCCAGTAAGCCCTAAAGGCTACAGAGATACTAGCTGAGAAATGGTTAGTGAAGAAGAGATAAACTGTGTATAACCTGTAGTTCCAACACAAGTCTTAGAAGTCAGGGTGTAGTTTTTCTACAGTTCTTTCCCTCTAAGGAAGAGAGGTCCATAGGATACATGAAGCAGTGAATCCAAGTAGTACATGAAGTAATATGCAGAATATGGAAATATGCTACCCAGACTCCTTTAGGGGAAGGATCTGTAGTCTCAGCTGCTGAGAGTGCAATTTTCTGTTCCTAGGGGAACTGTCTGAGCTACAGAGATTCGCCCTGCCCTGGTCACCTCCTTCTGGAGGCAGCCTGTACCACCCCAAAGGAATGACTGACAGAGAATGGAAAACATCTGGCTCCTGCAGCCCCAGTGGAGCAACTGTGAGGGGTGTGTGCTCCAGAGTGCCCAAGGAATTGCCGGGGCCTACATGGCCAGCATCACAGCTCCACTTTGCCAATTGCTGGATTCTTCTTTCTTCTGAAAGCATCCTATGCACTATATTTTTCAGAGTCCGCTTCCCTAGGCACTCAAACTGTGAATATTGGTTACAGAGAATCCTGCTTTGGGATCTCACTTAGTCTACCAGTCTGTTGGTGACATCATGTGGGGTCCACAGATTGCCCCTGTAGAGTGGGCTCATCACCTGTTTGTGGGCCCAGAGCCTGCAGTTTGCTTTTTCCATACAGCACTCACTGCACTGTTGAGCCATCATCTGTGTGACTGTGTCAGCCATGGATCGTTTCCCCACTACCCTAGGTTTAGGGTGAAAACAGTGCTCACACCATGTTGTTGAATAGAGATGATGGGAGAAACTTTAGCTTTAAACAAGGTTTGTTTGACTCATTCTTGAAGCTTCAATCCTTTCATTAAAAAAAAAGATCTTTTTTTTTAACTATTTGCTATATTTGGCTGTGTGTCAAAGGAGGTCATACTGATCACATTAGAACTTACTTTCCCTGTGTGATTATGTATGAATGAAATAGTGATATCAAAAGCAGAGCAGCAACAGATTTTTTTCAAGGAGGAGCTCAAGATGAAAGAATCCTGCCAATTTCTCCATTCAGTATCCTAGAAGTCAGGGCCTTTCTGCTGACACAGGGTTGCCATTTACTAAGGAGCTGGAGTACACCAGGAACAACGCCAGGCCCTGGTGTCAGTGCGCCCACTGTGAGGAGGGCGGAATGTAAGGAGGAAAGAGTGTGAGCTAATGAGACTTAGATGTGGGTAAGCCATGTTCTTCCTAAAACACCTGTCACCACATCAGTGCCAGAACGAGACTAAAATATGAAACAGCAGGAAGGATTCTTTGAAATGAAACAACAAAATCCAATAATAATTTGAAGACACAAAGTACTACATTTTCTCTCTATTTAGGTAATAAAGGAATGAGAAATGTTTTCAGCAGAACATAGTTAAGTGAAGATCAGGTTGTTTATGGGAAAGAAATTAGATAAGTGTGAAGGGTTTATGCAGCAGAAGCTCTAGGAAGATCATAACAAAGAACTCAGAGCCCAACAGAAGATACCAGAGACTTGTGAGTTTTCCTTTCTTCCCTCCACTTCAGGGGAGTGGGAATTCAGAGGTCAGTCAGAAGAAAGCATGAACTCATTTTTATAAAATGATAAACTAATGTATCAAAATAACATCATCCACTAGTGGTAGATGAGGGAGGATTAAAAGTTTAATGCCAGCATATTAATTAATTACTTACACATGGAAAAAGAACAAGCGTCAGAAAGCCAATACATTTTCTCAAATACTAGCACAGGAGCTGAAGTCAAGAAGATAAGAATGGGAACCAGACGTCATGCTCCATGCCTAGGGGACTGAAATGAGAGAATCGTGAGTTCAAGGCCAGCCTGGGGAATTCAGAGCGCCCCTATCTCAAAATAAAATTTAGAAAAGGGCTGGGGATAGTTCAGTGGTATGGCACTTCTGGGGTAAAGCCCCAGTTTCACAGGGGGAAGGAGAGCAGCAGGGTGTGTGTGTAGGGGCAGCTGAGGGGTAGGACACTTGTTTAAAATGTGCAAAGCCTTGGGTTTGGTACTCAGCACCAGAAGGAAAAAAAACTTACACTAAGTTAATGTGTTTCTGTTTTTTCCACAATAAGGATTTTATAACCATGAGCAGAACTTGCTCTTTAAAAAATAATATGGGGCCAGGTGTAGTGGCTCATGCCTGTAATCCCAGCACTTGGGAGGCAGAGGCAGGAGGATTGCTGAGTTCGAAGCTTGCCTGGGCTACAGAGTGAGCTCAGGGCCAGCCTGAACTACAAAGCGAGACTCTGTCTCAAAAAAAAATAAAAATAAAAAATAAAAAATAATATGGGATTTGTCCTAAGCCATCTGTATTCTTTTACTCCTGGTCAGATGTGAGAGCAGGGAGCAGATTATGAATTAGCAGGAGCTACAGTAAAACTTTTACAGAAGTTCGTGTAATTGGGAGGAGCCACCCTCAGCGAAACACAGCAAGTGGAGATGCCAGAAGATATATAAAGTATAATGTTAACAAAGGTGAAACAAAAATCTGGGCTGTTATCTGCACTTGATCTTAGCCAAAAGGCCGAGAAGCAATGGGCTGTTATCTGGGTGGCTGCTACAAAACTCCAAGAAAGTCACCTTTAAAGTCTGGTCCTAGAGCCAGCTGGGTCCTCAGGTCTTGTCACTGGGCCACCCGGTAGAGACGGATGCTGTCCAACCTAAGACCTATCCCGAAAGTGGGTCCTTAGGCCTGACACTAAATCTTTTTTTTTTTTTTTTTGAGACAGGGTCTCGCTTTGTAGTTCAGGCTGGCCCTGAGCTCACTATGGTGCCCAGGCAAGCTGCCACGAACTCAGCAATCCTCTTGTCTCTGCCTCCCGAGTGCTGGGATGACAAGCATGAGCCACCACAGCACACCCGGCATTGTGGTTTGTGGTGTTGATTGTTGGTGGGCGTGAGTCTCCACGCCCAGCATTATATGTGGTTACCGGGGATCGAAC
This sequence comes from Thryonomys swinderianus, assembly GCA_004025085.1. Classification (NCBI taxonomy): domain Eukaryota; kingdom Metazoa; phylum Chordata; class Mammalia; order Rodentia; family Thryonomyidae; genus Thryonomys; species Thryonomys swinderianus. Next base: position 22,528 of record PVIC010019103.1, on the reverse strand, counting down.
TCAGGACCTTGCGCTTGCAAGGCAGGCGCCAGAACCACTGAGCTAACCCTCCGGCCCCTGACACTAAATCTTGATTTCACTACTCCAGTGATGAGATGGGCCAAGGTGAGATAAACCCAAGGAAAATCAATCAATTAGAAGAACATGGACTAATGACGTGGCTAAATCTCATAGACACGACGATGAACAAAAGAAGAGAGACACCAAACGAACACCCTGCTGATTCCATCTCCGTCAGTTCAGGAACAGCAAAACCAATGTATAGTGATAAAAGTCAGATGAGTACTTCTCTCTTGGCCAGGCTGGTAGCATGCTGTCCAGAGAGAGATTTAAAAAACCCCTTGTGGGGTGTAGGAAGTGTTCCATACCTGGAGCTGGGTAGAGGTTATCTGGTCAACGTGTAAAAATTCATTAAACTATACCTTTAAATTTTATATATTTTGTGTATGCTATACCTCAAAATGAAGTCGAGAGAAACAAACATTCAAAACACTGATTTTTAACCCCATTTCCCTTCCCTTCCATATATAGATACATGGAAACAGACATACGTATTTACATCTGCACTCCTCTCCCTCAGGGCATGAAGGGTCAAAAGGGGCAGCTTCGCATTTGCCCAGGGTTGGGGCGCCATTCACACACGCGCACTCGGCGTCCCAGGCCAGGGGGCCGGTGCAAGGGAAGAACTGCATTTCTCAAACTCGGGAGCAGATGAGGCAGTTCTGGAGCCTAAAAGAAGGCAGAGATGTACAGAGACGAGATAGGATGCTTGCAGCGACTAAAGATACTTGACGACAAAAGCAAGGCCAGAGTCCCTTTCTGCAGGAAAGGTGCAAACAGAGGGGAGGGCCAGGAGCAGCAGTGACTTCTTCACTGGACAGCACGGGTCTGTGACTCTCCAGGTCTAAGAACATTTTGAGCACCAGGATCTGCAGTGGGATTAAACTCCAGGTAAGGAGTGTTATGTGCCCTTCGCCTTTTGTGAAAGGAACCAGAGCGATCATTGGAAATGTCATCGGGAGCCATGGAAACCAGGGGAAAGCTGCTCTCCTCAAGGGATTAGCCTGAAACTCTACCCTCATTCACACGGTCTTTTAATCAAGTGTCCTGCAAAGAGGCAGTGGGCACTATGAACAAAAGCAACACTGAACCTTTTCAGGATATTGTTGTTACCCGCATGGCTTTTGGCTTTGACATAAATAGGAGTCACTGGTGTAGTACCATTACCGACTGGCGAGATGGGAATCTAACTGCAATCTATAGATCCCTGACTACAAGTGTGGCTTGTCTAAGACCACACATAGATGCTATTGTAATGAGGACAGAGTGGCTCTCCGTGCAGTCATTTAAGGATAACATTCACCAGCTTAGCATGCAAGAACAAGAATGCTATCAGAAACAGCTGCACCTGCGAATGCACTGCATGTATCCAAGACCAGCACCAAACTGGGCCATCAAATCAAAGTCCAGTAATTAAGTTCAGAGATGATTCTGAGCTAGCTGGTCCTATTCGCCCATGCCATTTATTAAAAGCACTTCTCTTCAATCAATATGAGAGGATACATTTGTAAATGCTGCCAGAGTCTCTCCCTGAAACATACTAGCCATCTAGTGCACGAGTCCTCTGCTTGAAATGGCTCCTAGCTCGTCCTCCCGCTGCATCCCATCTGCCTCATTTCAGTCAGCTTTCGAGGCCTTCTAATAGCTGGCCTCATTCTGTGTGGCAGAACTTCCTTCTCACTGTGTGAGGCCTTCTGCTTTGGCAAGTTGCGGAATGCTTTGCTCCTGCTCCTCTTATCTGGACCACACTGATCCTGTCACCTGTCTGACCTGGGATGGGCATGAGAGCACATCTGTAGATTCCTCTCTACAGACATGTGACTGTCCTCAATCCAACAGCCTTTGGTGGGCTCATCCCCAGTCCTCAGACAGGTTGGCTCCTCATTGTACAGGGGCAATCTTTTCTTTCTTATGGGGGTACTCAACCGAGGGCCTCTCACATGCTAGGCAAGTGCTCTACCATATATATCTCCCCAGCCCTATCTGTCTACCTATTGATTTATCTAATTTGCTTTGGGATACCATCTTACTTAGTTGCTCGAACTAGCCTCAGACTTGGCGATCCTCCTGCGTCCTGTGCAGCTGGGAGCATTGGCATGCACCGCCACACCAAACCTATTCTTATTTGTTCTTGCTCAAGATAATGTAGTCTTTCCCTGAATCTTTGAAGCCCTGATATCTCTACATAACTATGATATGTTATGTAGAACCCCTTGGATGAACGTTATGTGATAATTTCTCTAGAATGTATGCTCAGGAACAGAACTGTGTGTGGTAAAGTATATGTATCTTCAACTTTACTGGGCAACTTTAAGCTGTTGTTGCCAACTTACAGTCCCATAATCATTGTGTCTATGAGATTTACCCATGTCATTAGTCCATGTTGTGTTGCAAGGAACCCCCACCCCCAGGGAGAGCTGGCTCTGAGACAAAGCATAAGTTTAAGTAAGCATACATTTTATTAGGGATAATCTTTTTTAAACATTTTAACACAACACATGTAGAGATTAATAAAGAAAATATAAAAACACTTCTAGCCGGGCGTGGTGGCTCACGCCTGTAATCCCAGAACTCAGGAGGCAGAGACAGGAGGATTGCTGAGTTCGAAGCTTGTCTAGGCTACATAATGAGCTCAGAGCCAGCCTGAACTACAAAGCGAGACCCTGTTTCAAAAACAAACAAACAAACAAAAAACCACTTCTCACTTCATGAAAACAAATAAATTAGTTTCATAATAAAATTAGGGAATAATGATAGTTACTATATTGTGAATTATGACCTTTTTTTTTTTTTCGTCCTGGTGCTGGAAATCAAACTCTGGACCTTGCACTTGTGAAGCAGGTGCCAGAAGCACCAGACTAAATCCCCAGCCCTGTGTCTCAGGATCTTAAAAGAACAGCCAATATATTACTCAGAGCAGGGAGTAGTCTTTGGACCAAAAGCTGTGGTGGGGAGGGGTTGGGCAGGATTGGACAGTGGACAGTAGTTACTGGGAGCCTTGGCTTCTTTTATAGAGAGCTCTGAAGCTGGAGTAGCACTGCAGTTGTTCCTATTTGGGGCAAAGAGGCTAGGACTTTATAAGCCCAGGTGACCAGTCACTGGATTTGGACAGACACAGGTTGAGTATATCCGTGGGCAGGAAAACCCTTTTCAACTGATCTCTTTTCTTTTTTTTTTTTTGTATCAAGGATTGAACTCAGGACCTTACACTTGCAAGGGAGCCATGGTGCCACTGAGCTACATCTCTGGTCCTTCAACTGATTTCAACATTTTATTTTAAACCAAGTGTCTACATGTGTTTTTTGGGGGGGCTCACTGTCCTGCTGCAGTGGTTCGTCTAACCTTTTACCAACACTGTATTGTCATTATCACTATCCCTGCATTGTAGCTATTCAATTTAGCCAGAATTGATATATTTTTTAAATGGTGAGCCTCTATATGAAGCCAGATATTGTCCAGACTCTGAAGTATTCTTTAATGACATTGAATAAAGTTTATAATTACTTCCATGCATGTCTTGTGTATCTTCTGTTTATTCCCAGCACCTTTAGACTTTCGTTGCTATTGTAAATAATATTTTTCAATAGCTTGTTGCTGGTGTTTAGAAATGTAATTTTGTTTTTATTCAGCAATCATATTAAATGCTGATGTTAATCTCAATTTTTCTTAGAACCTGTTTGCCAATAATCATACTGTCCATTTCACATTACTGAATGAATAATAACTTGCTTCTGGGATATGTCATTACAACACAAAGATGTTTAAAAACAAAGGTAATCATTTCTCTCCTTCCCAACCACATTCCAAATTCTGAACCTTCAACCCTGACTTTATGCATATTAACAGCCTTCCACGCTTTTCTCCTACTGTTCAGTGTAGGCACCAGTATGCAGGCTTGTTGGTTTGGTTGTTTTTCCTGAAACAGGACTATGACAAATGCAGTAACCTACAATTGGCTTTACTCACTTGTTATTATCATGAAGTCCTCTATCTCCAACTTTTTCCTAATATTTTTATACATTTTGCTTAACTTATTATCAGCTGCTTGTTTACTTTTAGTTGCCTTGCCTTTTAAACAGAAAACTGTATAATCAAGGAGATCAAACTGGGACCCTGAACTTTATGGTGAGGATTTGTTCCTTCATTTGTTGATCATTTTACTGAGTAGCAGATATGACATAATTTAAGAATTCAGAGGAAAGAGAGTGCTAGTTAGTTGCCTTGATTTGAGCTTCATAGCTCTGATGGGTCTTAGCGAGTTGGGATCAAGAGGGAGAGTTTCCCAGGCAAAGGAAAGGGCATACTCCACCAAGACTGCTGGCTCAGCCAGGCATGGTGATGTGGTGAAGCATGCCTGTGATCCCAGCACTCGGGAGGCAGAGGTGGGAGGATCGCCACGAGTTTGAGGCTAGCTTGAGCTACACAGTGAATCAAAGCCAGCCTGGATTACATAATAAGATCCTGTCTCAAAAAAACAAAACCAAACAACCAAAACAAGATTGCTGGCTTGGTGACTTTGGATGTCCACACAACCTGAGCAGGCCGACTGCTTAGCCTTGCCTGGCAGATTTGTTTATCTCGGTTTGGGTCTCTGTTGCAATCATGCTCCGCCAAGTCATGGGTCAGGCCAAGTAGCATCCTAGCTTGATCCATCTTTTCATGTTTACTGGAGCAGCATTGTATTTAACATGGCTGGCATTGTTCAATCCAGATGTCAGTTGGGACAGGAAGAATAACCAGAACCTTGGAACAAACTGGGTCCCACTGAGTGATACAAGTTCTATTCAGTGAATGTGGATTATAGCAAACTGAAGACTTTGAAATGAAATATTTCACTGTTAAAATTGCTTAAAATGAAGGTCTTTGAGAAGCCATCTTAACAATTTTTCTCTTACCTAAGAAATATACCTCTTTTAAATGCATGAAATCATGCTGATTTATTGGAGTTTATTCACAGATTAATAAATCTCTGAAGTTTGAAAAAAATAGATTGGTGGTTTTGGGCAGAGGGTGGATCTCAGGAGTTAAGCACACACAGGTCTTTGTGTTTAGTATTCATAAGACCCTGGGTTTGATCTCTTGTTCAGTCTCCTCTCCCTCTAAAAGACGTTTAAGGAATCTATGTATCTTTGTAACTATCTTATTGCTGGGACCCAATAACTGACACAGAAAAATGAAAAGCTAGGTTTATTTTGGCTCACATTTTTATTCAGTTCCAAGTGGAAGAGCCTGGGTGAAGGGAGGCTGATGACATAGCAGGAAGCAGAGAGTCCTGGGAGGAGGGGGCAAGGGAGATAGAACCTTCCAGGTCACACCCACCATGACCAGCCTGCTCTGATCAGGCCCCGACTTAACACAAGTCACTCATAATGCCTTTATAATTCAGGAACTCCTGAGGATTTTGACTATGATGGCTCAAAGGGTTAGGGTGATATCTAGGTATAAACCATAACACTAAGTATCTTTTCTAAGCGACTCACTTTTTATTTGCAACGCTGGGGATTGGACCCAGGGTCTCACACATGCAAGGCAATGATTCACATTTTGATTGACTTTTTAAGTTAAAGAGACACCAACTCTAAAACAGACATAATTAGAACTGAAATACAGATCAGAGTGACAAAGCCAAACTATAAAGTAGTATTTGGACAAACAAACCAAGGAAGAGGCCACACTCAAGAAAACATTTGTTAGGCTGCCAAAGATAAAATAACATTTTGACTTTCTTATCCAAGGGTAATGCTCCGTATCAGGTGACTCCAGTTGTTTCGATGGCACCAGGCCATGCCACATAGATCGGGCCTGTCCGGTGAGATTAAGTGAGGGCAGAAACTGTTTCAACTGGGCTGCCAATAACTTTGCTGAGATTTTTAAACTGGTATTTGCAGCGTGACTTTAAACTAGGACAAAGTGAGGAGCTAAATATATAAAGACATGGTCATTCTCACCCTGGTCGTTAGACTAGAGCATCCTTCGCTGCATAGAACGTCCCATATGTCAAAACTCTAGAACACATGGCATTTTCTATGAAAGCATATTGTGTCAATTGCCAAAAAAGACATTAAACAAGCCAAATTCATCTGATGTTTTCTGTAAATAATTCACTGTTCCTGTCTACCATCTTCTAAGTATTGACTATGTCTGTGAAATAAAATTCTAGGGAGATTTACTCTACTTTTTGTGATTCCATTAAAGAAAGAACATATTGTTTTATTTATTTCATGTCAGCAATGTTTTGATATTATAATTCCTGTTAATATTTTTATGCCACTTTGAAGTTATAATATTGCCCAAATAATTGATTTATTATTTTTTTGAAAGTTACTGAGATGTATATTTCATCTCACTGTCATCAACAACAAATACTGGCATGCATCATATAGAAGGCCCACTACACCATTTGGAAAAGGACACTGGAATACATGGCATTGATTTCTGATTATGGAGCTTGAGTACATCAATGGAGAGATAACCAGCCCACAGATTGAAAAATATATCAATATAGTACTAGTTTTTCTGAATTTGGAATACTATGGTCTAGCGTTGTTCTAAGTGCTTTTCATAGTTATCTCATTCAACCTTCTTCCCATTACACATGAGCGCACTAAACAGGATCTTGAACTTTACGGTGAGAATTCACTCCTTCATTTAAGGAGATGGCTACTTAGTAACACTCGATCTGAACTTCACAGCTCTGCTAGACTTCAGTAAGTGGGGAGGAGAGAGAAGAACATCCCAGGCAAAATAAAAGGCACTCCCAAAGGTCAAAAACCGGAAAGCAAATGCTGCGAGAACAGGTGAGCTGCCACGTGAGCACTCACAGGCAGGCTGACAGTGAAACTCGATGCCACCACCAACATTTCTAAAGGACTGGCAGAAAGTCTTTTGGGGACAAACTGATGAGTGCTTTAAGTGCAAAGCCAAGGAAATGATACAATATTAGAAAAACTAATTCTACACATTTAAATTTGGTAAATTATAATACAAACATTTCTGTATGAAAAAATTCAAATGCAGAAGTTCAGAAAGAGTACGGCAGTTTCGCCTTCCATCAGGCTTTCCTTTTATTCTCAGACATAATCACTGTTGGAAGTTTGGGTGTAACCTTTATACATCTTAAAACTCATAAAAACACAGATCAACTTTTATTATTGTTTGAATCGCAGTCCCATGATGTGGTCCAGGCTGTCTGTGAATTCACAATTCTGCCTCAATCTCTTGAGTGTAAGGATTACAGGTGTTTACCACTATGCTCAGGTAAATCTAACTTTCTTTTTTTTTTTTTGAGACAGGGTCTTGCTTTGTAGTTCAGGCTGGCCCTGAGCTCACTATGTAGCCCAGGCAAGCCACCGCGAACTCAGCAATCCTCCTGTCTCTGCCTCCTGAGTGCTGGGATTACAGGTGTGAGCCACCAGGCCCGGCACTGTGGTATGCGGTATTGATTGCTGGTGGGTGTGAGTCTCCATGCCCAGCATCCTATGTGGTTACCAGGATCAAACTCAGGACCTTGCGCTTGTGAGGCAGGCGCTGGAACCTCTGAGCTAAATCTCTGGCCCTAGGTAAATCTAACTTTTGATGTAAGTAAAATTACAGTAGACATGCTTTTTTGGCAGTCCGTATTTTTTTTTACTCAGTAACATGAATACCTTGCATGTCAGTATATACTATGGGAACTTTTGGACAGCTTTAAGCATTTCAAAAGTTGGAGACATTACATTTTTTTTAAAAAAGGAAATACATATTAATATAATGTATGAGTATTTATTTTTTTGAGACAGGGTCTTGCTTTGTAGTTCAGGGTGGTCCTGAGCTCACTATGTAGCCCAGGCAAGCCTCGAATTTAGCAATCCTCCTGCCTCTGCCTCCCGAGTGCTGGGATTACAGGCATGAGCCACCATGCCCAGTACTGTGCTATGTGGTTCTGGGAATCAAATTCAGGATCCTGTACCTGCCAGGCAGGCATGGCACTGCTGAGCTACATCCCTAGCCCTGATTGTTCAAATTTTTTTAAAAAATTAATGCAGTAGCCAGGCATGAGCTGGCTATAATCCCAGCACTCAGAAGGCACAGGCATGAGGATTGGTGAGTTCCAGCCTAGCCTGGGCTACATAGTGAGCTCAAGGCCATCCTGAACTACAAAGTGAGACCCTGTCTAAAATAATAATAATAATAATTAATACAGTAAAAAACACATTGCCATTCTTGTAATCTCAGCATTTGGGAGACTGAGGCAGGATGACTGCCTTGAATTCCAAACCAGCATGAACTACTATACATGGCGAGACTACCTTAAAAAGCAAAGGAGAGGGGCTGGAGATTTAACTCAGTAGTTCCAGCACCTGCTTAGCAAGTGCAAGGTGCCGGGTTCCATCCCCGGTAATCACATACAATACCACATGTGGTGACTCACACCCACCAGCAAATCAGCACCACATACCACAGTTCCAGGCATGGTGGCTCATACCTGTAATCCCAGCTCTTGGGAGGCAGAGGCAGGAGGATTGCCTGGGCTACATAGTGAGTTCAGGGTCTGCCTGAACCACAAAGCAAGGCCCTGTCTCAAAAAAACAAAGGAAAGGGCCGGAGGGTTAGCTCAGTGGTTCCGGCGCCTGCCTCGCAAGCGCAAGGTCCTGAGTTTGATCCCTGGTAACCACATATAATGCTGGGCGTGGAGACACACCCACCAACAATCAACACCGCATACCACAGAGCCGGGTGTGGTGGTTTATGCCTGTCATCCCAGCACTCGTGAGGCAGAGACAGGAGGATTGCTGAGTTCGCGGCGGCTTGCCTGGGCACCATAGTGAGCTCAGGGCCAGCCTGAACTACAAAGCGAGACCCTGTCTCAAAAAGCAAAAAAAAAAAAAAACAAAAAACAAAGGAAAGAAAGAAACACTGCCATAAATCTCTCTCAAACTATTTCCCTTCACTTTGAACACCCTTATCCCATCATCTTGCCACTTTCTGAAGCAGTTCTGGAAGTGCTCTTGTGTGAGGGCCTTTAGGTGTGCTGTTACGGCTGCCTCCATATCCTGAACCAATTCAAAGTGTTAACCTTGATTTTGGGGTGGAGATAGAAGTCTCACAGTGCCAGACCTGGTTAATATGGTAGATGAAGATTCACCATATGTTTTGACTTGACAGAAATTCCTCTAAGCAGTTGATCAATGAAGTATAATCAAAACATATAGTGAATAATGAGTGTTTAAATTTTAAAAATTTATTATAGTAAGTTTATTACAGTAAAAGGCACATTTGCCATTAATCCCCGTCAAAATACTTTCTCTTGTTTTGAACACATTTATCCCATTACTCCTGGCAATGTGACTTTTACTGTAATAAGTTTTAAAAGATTTATATTTCAACTGTATTTTTTTGATCATCTTTTATACATTTTCAGATTGTTCTCTGGAAAATTTTTTATCAAGTTATGATATTAAAGATGTCCAAATGCTTTTCTGTCTGTATATTCACCACTTTCAGCTCTTATGAATAATAAAATTTTTACTAAGGCTCTCACAAGTGACTGTGTCAAGTAGCTAGCCTATTCCAGATCTTTGTTTTTAGTACATGACCCACTCCCTATTTAAAGTCTTTAAAGCAACAACTGGTCAGTCAGATACTGAAAAAATGAAGATCTCTAATACATTAGGAAAAGTGAAGAAACAAAAGAAATCTTATCTGGCAGAAAACTAACTATTGCACACTGAAATCATATAAGGTGCTTCATAAATTATCAATGTCTTAGTCCAAACCCAAAATCTCATTTAATTAACCTGTAGTCTGAACTGAGTATTATAGTGAAATTTTTTTTAAAGCTTCACTGGTGATTCTAATGTGAATCCATTTCTGAGAGTTTCAGTCTTAGGTGTTAATTTTAGAAGTTCCCACTTGCGCATGGTGGCACGTGCCTGTAAACTCTGCTACTTGACGGCTAAGGCAGGAGAAACAGCAGGTCTGAGGCCAGCTGTACAACTTAGTGAGACCTTGTCTCAGATTACCGAAGTTTAAAAAGGATAGAGATATAGTTCAGGGGCCGACTCCTTGCTGAGTGCGCACAAGGCCAAGGGTTCAATCTGGCCCCACAAACGAAATGAAACAAAAAACAAACTCCTCAACTCTGTGCTCTCATAAAGGTGCCTAATGTAGCATGCTTTTTGTCCTTCTTAAAAGAGGTCTTCTTAAAAGAGTAAGAATTTATGGTGTAGTTCCATGTTTTGGGATAATACAGTGTGAAGAAATTGCTAACTCCTTTCTTGGCAAAGACTCGGATTGTTTGTCAGGGTTTACTCTCACTCCAATACCTTGAACCACAAAGACTAAGGACATAAATATTCACAGGATTGTGCCAGACATTATGTTAGGCCTCAGGTGAATTAAATAGAGACCCGGTGAATGTGCAGAAAACAAATGAAATGAATAAACATGGCTCTTAGAACATTTTCTGGAGATGAAATGTACCAGTTAGAACAGGTCTGGCCTGGCTGAAATTCAGAGAGGGAAGGGTTCGCACAGGAAACAGGAGGGAACGTAATGAATGACCTGGACAGAGGAGATCTGCTCTTCAGATAGTTCAGCTTCATGAGCTCTCACTGCACCTGCCTTGCTTCTTTAGTATTTCAAACTTACTCACTGTGAGGAAGGCTGTTAGAAGGGAGATTCCATAACGTTGTAAGGGATGAATGTCCCCTCACTCTGCTGACAATGAGTCACTTGCTTCCCACAGACCTTAGGATATTTTGGTGCCCCATGCCAACCTCTCACTGCCAAGCAGCAGCTGACACTTTAAAATGAACTCTTCTCTGGAGATGAAAATTGAGCTCTGAATATTGCTATTTTGAGTTCTACATTTGCCTGAGTTGGTGATCAGAGCGGTAAAGGGCAGCCACTTTCTAGCTAGGAAAAGCAGGTTGCGTCTCCCTGGTTGCAGGGAATCATTTTCTGACTGTTTATTGGTCACCAGGCAGCTCTAGCTATGTGCTGGTAAACCAGTTCTCAGAATGAGGTATGGAGGCACTGGAAGGACAGAGTATAGGGACAGCCTAATTTGTAATATTTGTCATTTTCTGCGATATAAATATTCCTATTAGTCTGATTTCAAACTGCAAAAGTTTAACAATCACCTCACAAAATTCCTGAACATGTAATAATCAAATTTCTCCAGCCTGTAGGAACAGGTTCCAGAACACTACTGCCCTTATCTCATTACGAATCAGCAGTCTGGGATTTCTGAGGGTAATTATAAATAGCCAACACAGTGTAATTATTAAAGTCATTTTGCTGCTCAAAATTAGCCTAAGTGAGCAGCAAATGCCAAATTACACCCAGACCACAAGTTTCTCAACACCTACTTTCAAAGACTCTCAGGGCCTAATAACGGAAAAGCTCAGCTGTTAACACTTACAAGAGTTTTATTTATAAGAATCCACAGACTAAAATTAAGCAAAATGCTTGTTTTGTGTCGGAACCTGAAACAGATTCAGATTTAAAAGTTAATAGCTATTCAATTCACCAACAATAATGGTTGCATGCTTGATCACACTACATTTCTCATAAAATTCTAATGCTTTCTTTCTTTCTTTCTTTTGAGACAAGGTCTCACTTTGTAGTTCAGTCTGGCACTGAGCTAACTATGGAGCCCAGGTAAGCAATCCTGCCTCTGCCTCCCAAGTGCTGGGATGACAGGTATGAGTCACCACACCTGGCACTGTGGTATGTGATACTGATTGCTGGTGGCTGTGAGTCACCATGGTTGGTATTGTTGTATTTGGTTACTGGGGATTGAACACTGGACTTTGCACTTGCTAGGCAGGTGCCAGAACCACTGAGCTAAATCTCCAGTTCTTCCAATGCTTTCTTAAAGTGAGCCATTCTGTATCCTAATACATTTGTTTCAAATGAGAGTCCTTAAAAAATTCTATTAAATGGATGGCTTCTAGAATAAAAGAGGTTTTTATTCACCTGGTTCACTTGGATCCTATTTCAAAAAAGAACCAGTAGTCCTAGAAAATGATTAATTCTAAGCTCATCTTTGTAGGAGGCAGTCATTTTTACTTAATATTCTCTTTTTTAAAAACTCAGAAATGTTAATGAACATGCTAGCAAATTACTACTCTAAACAGTCACCTGTACGTTATTTCCATGATCTTATGTGATTAAAAAGTAAACAGTTTTACTCACTTTATTATTATCATCCAAAAATAATAACAACTTGCATTTGTAGAGAAGTTGCAAATAATCTTGGGGTCTGAAAAGATGTTAATTTGCCTTGATTTAAAAAGTGACTTTGAGCAAGCTATGTGCCATCTCTAAGACTAGGATCTACATTTGTAAGAGAGAGAAAAATAATACTGTACTTACTCCATGAGGCCATGGTGAGAATGTAGATGGATCTTTTGGCAGAGGTTTAAGATTTGGTAGATGCACAACAGCTCATGAAATTATTGTTATAAATCCTTTCAAAGCTTCTTTAATCAACTCAGTTTCATATGATTTTTTATTAGAACCATAAGTAATATACACGATAAATATTATAGCCCTTTCAAAGATGAGAAAATGAAGGCTTAGAAAAATTAAGAATTTAACCGGGATAGAATAGCTGACAGATGGCAGACCTGGAACTTGTTTTCACTATAATACACTTTATGAATAATTAGCCATAATCCTCCTTTGTGTCACAAAACAAGGCTCAACTATTAAATAGCAGTAAAACTAGTATTCCAGTAAGATATTTTTACTCACAAGTTAGAGAAATGTTGCCAGTCACTGACTTCAGAAATATTATTATTTCTTATCAATAGAAGGTAGTTTTTCTATTAGCAACAGCCAACAACAGCTATTTTCAAATGCTTCCTGTATGTCACATACCATATTACAGACTTTATATGCTTTCACACATATGTTAAATACTTCATATCCCTTCTGATCCTCAGAACAACCTTCTAAGGTAGCTATTACATTCTTTTTATAGACAATAATAATGATAATAACAGCTAGCATTCGTGGCCATTTATTCTGTGCCAAACATGGTACCCAGGACTTTACATGCATTATCTCATTTTAATCAGCCCAATAACTTTTTGAGACAGGGAGCTGCTATAACTATCACAGTCTGCCAATGGAGATAATATGTAGACAAATTTGCTAGTAGCTATTAGCTGTAGAGCAGAAAATTTTGTGTTACACAGTTTTTTAATTATATAATTTAAAGGCCTCACCAGGCTTATTGTAACCAGAGCCAGTCCCATTCAAAACAATTATTGATTACTGACATAGGTTAGGCATTTAATATATGTACAGCAAACTACTAAGTTATTGTCATACTGTTATCCTTTTGTAGAGACTAGAGAGGAAACAGTTGTTGGGTAAAATCATGTGCTGAGTATGTCTGAACATTCCTTTCGTATAACCCCATATTCCAGAATAACAAGAATAAGGAGACACTCTACAAAAAGCTTGAATTTGGGGAATCATTATATTAGTCAGATTCTATCCAGTTTGAATAAAAATAAATTTACTCTGGCAACTGCACACAGAAGGGTAAACTATTCTTAACACCCAGTAACACATCATTGCCTTTCCAAAGATAAAGGCAGTGATGGGGTCAAAGAAATATGTGGTTTCAGGGCATATGTTGCTATTAATAGAATAGCCTCTCCACAGGAAGTATATACAGACAGCTCACAAAAACAGGAAAGTCATGCAGGAACCTGCTGTCAACTCCTGTCCTGGTCTAAACTCGAGGAACTGCCCTACAGTCACCAAGAGTGGCTATCACAAATGAGAAGTCAAAGGAAGACCAGTGTTTTTCATTCTTTTTCTTTCTGCTACCAGGAATTAAACTCAAGGGCTTTATCTTCACACTAAGCTACACTTCCCCAGCCCTCAACCCTCCACCTTTGTTAGCTAAGTCACTAAGTTGCCACTAGTGGGTTGAACCTGTGATCTTCCTCTTCAGCCTCCCAGATACAGAGATTACAGGCGTGTGCTACCTTAGCTGCTTTCTCATAGCTTAATTCAGAGAATACTATATTTTCAATCTTGTTAAGACTTATGTAGAAACTAGAAGTTTCTATACCAACTCTTTCATTTTACACATAAAGAAACTATGGTGGACATGTAGTGTTTTTGCCTGCTCAGAATCCATTTCCCCTCCTGGTGACAGCTCATCCCAGAGGCTGTTCTTTGAGTGATTCTTCCTGACTAGTGGTCTTTTTAATTTGGAGAAGGCTGACCTCATTCCCAGCTCTGATGGGAGGCATGGATCAGGCATGGGCAAACAGGTCACATTAAAATATTCGCTGACATGGGCCAGAGATTTAGCTCAATGGTTCCGGCTCCTAGCCTCACAAACGCAAGGTACTGAGTTTGATCCTGGCAACCACATACAACAATGCTGGGCATGGTGATCATGCCCACCAGCAATCAATACCACATACCACAGTGCCAGGCGTGGTGGCTCACGCCTGTAATCCCAGCACTCGGGAGGCAGAGGCAGGAGGAATGCTGAGTTTGAGGCCTGCCTGGGTTCCATAGTGAGCTCAGGGCCAGCCTGAATTACAAAGTGAGGCCCTGTCTAAAACATAATTCACTGAAAGCATAATTCAAACTACCCTAAGCAGAAGTACAAGTAATCTAAACTGGCACCATATGGTGCACCCCTGCAATCTCAACTTCTCAGGAAATTGAGACAGGAGGGTCACAAGTTCAAGGGCAGCCTGGGCAATTCTGTGAGATCCTTTCTCAAAATAAAATAACATTTAAAATAGCTAAAATAGCTGGTGGTATAGTCCAGTGGTATACCACTTGCCTCACACTCATAAAGTTCTGCATTCAATATCTACTACTTCAATAGATACACATATACATACACACATACAATAAATTCAATAAAATATTAAAATGTCTAAGGCTACACAGTTAATGCCAAAGCTATGAATATATCCTGTTTTCTGATGGTTTAGCTCAATGCTCTTTCATGCTAACATGCCACAAAATGTACATAAGAATGTTCTTACTATTTAAAAAGTAGTTGTAGCTGGGCGTGGTGGCTCACACCTATAATCCCAGCACTCGGGAGGCAGAGACAGGTGGATTGCTGAGTTCAAGGCTTGCCTGGGCTACATAGTGAGCTCAGAGCCAGCCTGAACTACAAAGTGAGACCCTATCTCAAAAAAAAAAAAAAAAGTAGTTGTAGGCTCTGTTTTAGTGATAGTAAGCCAGTCCATCTTAGACTTTATGAGTTTTTCTATTTGTGTATTAAGTGCCTGGAATATA
This sequence comes from Thryonomys swinderianus, assembly GCA_004025085.1. Taxonomy (NCBI): domain Eukaryota; kingdom Metazoa; phylum Chordata; class Mammalia; order Rodentia; family Thryonomyidae; genus Thryonomys; species Thryonomys swinderianus. Next base: position 7,192 of record PVIC010019103.1, on the reverse strand, counting down.
AGCCCATATTTCCTTCTGAGATAGTAAGGCTGTGTTAATGAACATATCATCTTCATGGCTAAGAAGCAATACAAAGACATTGCAGATACTCTTCTCCCTAGGAAAGAAAACTATGGTATAGGACTTTTCACTCTATTCTCTTGTGTAGCTTCTGAACTTTGTATTATGTAAACATGTTCGCAACCTGACTAACGCTAAAGCTATGTCAACTCTATAGCTCAGCAAGTCCACTCCTTGTTATGTACTTAACTGACATGAGGGCCCACTGGAAGACATGTGCCAGCGTACTACAGCCCCTTTCCTCATTCTAGGGGAAAACTGAAAATACCCATCACTAAGTGAATAGATTTATAAACAAAAATGTTTTTATTTGGTAGACTAGAATGCAGCAATGAAAAAGAAGAACGCTTGCCACATCTGATCAGGAAACAAGGTTAAACTCAGGAACCCAGGCTGGGGCAGCTGTGCAGCTGAGTGTGTGCTTAGTATGCCCAGGATGTGGATTCAAACCCAGAAAAAATAAAATAAAAAAGTAAGTAGTAGGCCAAGCCTGGTGGTGCAAAACTGTAATTTTAGCATGCAGGAGGCTGAGGCAAGAGGGCTACCATGAGTTTGAGGTCAGCGTGGTCTACACAGTGAGTTCAAGACCAGGACCTGGGTCTGCACAGCAAGACCTTGATTCCATAAATAAATAAATAAAAATAAAAAGGACAAATAGTACTGTATGTATCTAGAGTTAAAAAAAAACTAGAAAACTCATAATATTTCAGGATAATATTTCCCTCAGGCAAAAGTAAGGGTTGGAAACTGGGCATGGTGGCTCACGCCTGTCATCCCAGCACTCGGGAGGCAGAGACGGGAGGATTGCTGAGTTCGAAGCTTGCCTAGGCTACATAGTGAGCTCAGGGCCAGCCTCAACTACAAAGCGAGACCCTGTCTCAAAAAAAAAAAAAAAAAAAGTAAGGGTTGGAGGACTGAGGAGTGAGGTAGCACAGAAGAGAAGCCGGGTTGCCTGGCAACCTGAGCTTCAGGCCAGTGTTCTTGCCACTTTCTGAAGCAGCTCTCCAAGTTCTCTTTCTTGTGTGTCCTTAGTTGTGCTGTTGTGGCTGCCTTCCCATCCCATATCAATTGAAAATGCTTACCTTTCCTGGTCATTTTGACTTTGGGGAAAGAGCCGGAGGTTGCAGGGTTCGAGATCTGGTGAATAAGGTGGACAAGGAAGCACAATGATGTTTCTGTGAGTCTCATTCTGTTGAATGGAATGTGGTAATAGCATTCACGCTTTGTTGTTGTTGTTCCTCGAGACAAGGTCTCATTATGTAGTTCAGGGTGAATTCCTGGCAATCCTCCTGCCTCAGCTTCCGGAGAGCTGTGATTATAGAAGGGGGCTACTAAGCTTGGTTTAGCATTCATCACATTTTTTTTTAAGCACACCATGTCAAGACAGGGAAAAGGACTTATAGAACTGCTTCAGAGAGTGGCAAGAACAGCGGGATAAGTATGCTTTTAGGAAGGCGAAGTAGTTTTTAAAAAATTTGATGAAATTTATTGGTTATTTTAGCAAAGTCATTCATCTCGGTCATTTTGCTCTCCTTATCTTCACCTTAGATTAGTAAGAAAAGGGAAGTATTTTGAGCAGTTAATGGCAATGAGTCTTTTCCTGAAACATTTTTGGAAACATTCGTTGTGTATTTTGCTCATCCTTGGTGTGGATGTGGTTTGTCCCCTGAAGGAGGTAACTGGGTCATTTGCAGGACACCCTTGGCAGGAATTCATGTAGTTCTCATGGGAACCCATGAGAACTTCTGTAAGAGTGGTCGTTACAAATCTAAAAAAGCAAATCTTGACCCTGCTTGCCTCTGGGTTCTTCTTCTCCTTCTCCTTTTCTCTTTTGTGTGTGTGTGTGTGTGTGTGTGTGTGTGTGTGTGGCACCGGGGATCAAACTCCAGCCCTTGTGCTTCCTAGGTAGGTGCAGTACCACTTGAGCTAAATCTGCAGCCTGCCCCTGGCCTCGTGTCTTGCACCATGATCTTTTCCTGTGCTCTGGCCACCGAGACACCCTTCAGCAGAGCTGACCCACGGCCTGCCTCAGCTTAGACTTTTAATCTCTAAACTGTGAGTGAAATAAAACTCTTCTTTGTAAGCAGCTGGTCTCAGGTGTTTTGTGTAACAACAGAAAATAGATTAATACAGTTACCAATAAGAAAAAAGTAGATAAAATCATTCTTTTAAGAAATTTCATCTGGATATGAGTGGATTTATTCCTTTATGTTGATAAAAGAATGCAACTTTGTATTTAGAATCAAGGGGAGAGGGCCATAGAGAAAATGCCAAGAACTTCTTCTAACTAAAGAGAGAGAAAAGTAAAGCAACTGTGGGTTATAAAAATATAATTTATTAAATCAATTATAATTTTTTTCTATCATGACCTATCTAATTCCCACAGACTGTAATATAATGCTTCAGCCCACCAAGGACAGGAAAGCGGACATGGACAAAAGGAGGCTCTGACTGACATTTTATCAGGGAACAGCTAAAAGGAGACAGAGCTCAGTCTGTGGCCAAGTAGCAGATAGACGTGTAAGGTTTGCCAGGTGTGGTGATGTACACTGTAGTCCCAGCAGCCTTGCAGGATGAGGCAGAAGGATTCCAAATTTGAGGCAATGGAGCAAGAATTTGTCACAGAAATAAAAAATTAAAAAGGACTGGGTATGTAGCCCCATGCGATCCTCACAACTGGGGGGAATAGAAAGGAGGGTAGAAAGGAGAGGTTATGTAAATAAGAAAGGAGAGGTTGAGTAAATAAGGTCTTTCTGGTCCACAGAGAGGTTGAACAATGGTGATCTCTGTAGGTAAAAGGACAGAAGGACCAGTGGTCAGGAAGAAGGGAGACAAGGTTGTCAGCCTCCAGAATATTTAAAACTGAAGAAAAACAGCCATGTGAAACCTGGAAATAAGCTGAGCTAGGATGTATCAGAAGAGCTCAAGAACAAGAGGAGAGAGGGAGAGAGAGAGTCGCTCAAGAATGAAGGCCACCGGCTGCCCCACCAAGGGGCTTGAACTTCCTGATGCCTCACTCTTCTAGTGTGTCAGGCTTTTTCCCTTAGCAAGTTCTTCTCTGTGGCACAATAAGTATATGTATCAACTCCTCACGATGGAGGTATTTATTTGATATCACAAACATGTACTAATAAGACTTTTTTTTTTTTTTTTGAGACAGGTTCTTGTTTTGTAGTTCAGGCTGGCCCTGAGCTCACTATGTAGTCCAGGCAAGCCTGGAACTCAGCAATCCTCCTGTCTCTGCTTCCCAAGTGCTGGGATTACAGGCGTGAGCCACCATGCCCAGCTCTAAATTTTGAGACAGGCTTTCACTACGTTGCTCTCCCTTGCACGGCGCTGGTGATCCTCCTGCCTCACCCTCCAGAGTAGCTTGGCAGACAGGCATATGCCATACTCAGAAATCTATCTGTGTTGTTCACTATTTCCTTGGTGACTGGTATACAGTAGGTTCAGAAACATTTGTCGAATTAGTGATTTTTTTTAACTTTTTTTTTTTTTTTTTTGAGGCAGGGTCTCGCTTTGTAGTTCAGGCTGGCCCTGAGCTCACTATATAGCCCAGGCAAACCGCAAAGAACTCAGCAATCCTCCTGTCTCTGCCTCCTGAGTGCTGGGATTATAGGCGTGAGCCACCAGGCCCGGCACTGTGGTATGTGGTATTGATTGCTGGTGGGCGTGAGTCACCACGCCCAGCATTCTGTGTGGTTACTGGGATAGAACTAAAGATCTTGCGCTTGCGAGGCAGGCACCGGAACCACTGAGCTAAATCTCCGGTCCCCTTTTTCTTTTAACTTTTATTTATGAAGGTTAGCTACCCCAAAGTTTTCCTTTATCCCTATGGGGATAGCACAGGCCTTCTCTGTAGGCGTTATTTCCCCCTTACACACTGTGTTAGCTTTCTTTAGAGGAACAGAACCAACAGCAGGTACATGTAGCCGCGAGGGGATTAGACTGACTCACGTGATCAAAGCCTGAAGGCAGCCGCTGAGAGAAGCTGGAGTCCAGAACAAAAAGGTTTACCGAGGCTGTAGCCCGTGGAGGCAAGACCTAGTCTCTGGAGAGTCGCTAGCGTGAGCCCACGCCGGAAAGCTCGAGTCTGGTATCTAGGGCAACACCAACAACAAAAAACGGCACCGCTTGCTAGCGAGTAGCCGAACTTGCGCCCACGCGCTAGCGCCCCACCGCGTTCTGTTTTTTGTCCGGTGCAGGCTCCCGCTGCCCACTCAACCCGCCGTGGACCGCAGGTCTGTTGTCTTGGAAACACATTCCCAGAATGCTTCACCGCTGCTCTAGAAGTCTCCCAACCTAGTCAACTTGACAACCAAGATGAACCATGATGCATACATATCTAGGATGAAATTTAATTTCCAAATGAAGCACAGTAGTAGATTAACAATAACTAATAATAAAATAAAACGATTATAATAATATACCTTAATAAATTATGTGAATGTCCTCCCCTCCCGTCTGTACATTATTGTGTGTATACTCACCTTATTTTCCATTATGATGATGTGACATGATACAGTGCCTGTGTGATAAGATGAAGAGAGTTGGATGCCATAGGCATCGTGACACAGTATTAAATACTATAGGAGGATAACAAATGCAAGAGTTGTGGGAGGCTGAAGCAGGAGGATCACAAGTTTGAGCCTAATTGGGCAATTTAGTGCCTCAGGGAGACTCTGTCTCAAACTAAATTGAAATGTCTTGGGATGCAACTTGGTGCTAAAGGTCTATTGTTCAATTTTGAATATTATAAAATAAAAATAATAATTCAAACCACATCTTGATATCTGGACAGTAGATTACATAACCCACAGCTACCAAGTGATGGGTAGTTTAGCAGGGACATACTGGACAACGGGATGATTTATGCCCTGGACAGATGGACCTGGACAAGGTGCTACTCTAAATGCTATTCAAAATGACACACCACTGAAAATTTAATGAATTATATCTAGAATTTTCCATTACATATTTTTGGACTGTGTTTGATTATAGGTAACTGAAACCGGAAAGTGAAGTCTTGGATGGGGGGGGTCTATTGTACTTATATTTTTCCCTTCTATAGTCACAATATTTTAAATCATTCTCACATTCCAGTTCTTGATTTTTGTTTCGGTGGTGCTAGGGACTGAACCCAACGCTTTACACATGGTAGGCAAATGCTGTATCAGTGAGCTATAGCCCCAGCCCTTATGATTTTTTTTATCTGTCAGATCAATCTAGTCACTAAGTAAATATGTCTGTTGAAATTAAGAAAATGTCCAGTGTAAACAGAAGCTTCATTATTTCTACTGTATCCTATTGTATTTCTTCTGTGATGTCTTTTTATGTACATACCCTTCAGTTCTCATAGCAACAATTTCTTCCATTCTTGGGTTCATTCATTGTTCATATAACATATCAAATAGAACTTGAAAGTCATTTTAACATCTAGGGCACTCCAACTCACTTTAAAAAATCGAGCAAACAGAATTTTTTTTTTTTTTTTTTTGCGGTACTGGGGATTGCATTCTGTCCCTTGTGTTTACAAGACAGGTGTGGTATCACTTGAACTAAATCCGAAGAAAACTAAAAGTTACCTTTGACCCTAACTTTTGTCTCCAAGTCAAGTCTTTCCTTTGAATAATGAAAAACCATCAGGGGATTACAGGTTGTTTAGAAGTCTATTGAGGAAAGGTAAGAATAGTGAATATTCTTGCAATAAAAGTTTCCAAGACGGGCAGATGGAATTATTCAAATTTTAAGTTCAGTCATAAGTTTGAAATGAACATTCCCATCATGGAGCTGAAACACCCTGGAATCAAATGTAAGTGTGTGTGTGCATGCCCATGTGCAAGTGTGTTGGTGTGTATAATAATAGATACTGAACTAGAACCTTTACATTGAGCTAATCTCAGCTCTTTCATTTTATCTTGAGTCAGGGCCTCACCATGTCCCTAAACTGCCCAGGCTGGGCTCAAACTCACAACGCTTCTACCTCAGCCTCCCAGAGTGCTGGAATCACAGGTGTGTGCCATGACCAGCTGCATCATGATTAGAGGTAGCCAGGACTCTTCAAACATCCCAACCCAGCTAGGCTCCAGGGCTAACACACAGTTATTTGGGGGCAAACAAAACAAAGCAATCATATATTTAAGGCAAAGACAGTTCTATTGGCCACAGTAACTGGGATTTCCAGTTACTACAGATGGAACGAGGCCAGGCATGGCTAGTTCCAGGGACCTAGAAATATGAGTGCTCTTTTTCCCAGAACCCATGCGATCAGATGTCAGGAGAGAATGATCAGTGCTACTAGGATTAGCTGGCTTTGCTGGATCCTCAGTATTAACCAGAGAATAAATTATTTGAACACTAAGGCCTGGGCATATATAACATATATAACGTATGTAACATATGTATATGAGGAGGAAAATAGGATCCAACTCATCCAACATGAGTGAGGTGGATTTTCTGCAAGAAAGAGGGGTTCTGTCACCACATGGAGTGGCAAAGCTACTCGTGACAATGTTGAACTTTAGCAAAGTTCTGTATTGCTTCAAAACACTACCTCTCCCTCATATTCCATGAGAAGTTTCACCTTGTCTATGCCAAAGCCATCATGAACCCTCTAAATTCTCACTCTTTGTCTCATAAGTGATTAGCTAGACTGTTTGTCCAAGCTGTCTGAGCAAGCTGTACAAAATTCCTGATAATTTACTGACCTTGTCAGGCTGCTTTCCCTCCACCGGGTCCCTGGAAGGCCAAAGCATTAGAACTAGAACACGCATTCCTCAGCCGCCATGGCTGAGACTGCACAGACCTAGGGAGAAACATCCCCGATCAATGACCTCTTCCTCCTTCCCAGGGCCCCTCCCCTGCTCCTTTCTCACCTGGTTTACTCCTCCTTATGAGAGAAAAGCCTCTTTCTGCCTGATCTTTGCAATGCCTGCAGAACTTAGGACCTATAATTAGAACGTTCTCCCTATTATATATAACAGCCCCTCCTGTTTGTGCAATACTCCTTTTAAATAAAGTGTCTCCTTTTCTTGGTTCAGTTTCCTCCTCCTCCTCCTTCTCCTCTTCTCCCTCCCTTCCTTCCTTCCTTCCTTCCTTCCTTCCTTCCTTCCTTCCTTCCTTCCTTCCTTCC
>PVIC010019102.1:0-30915 GCA_004025085.1 Thryonomys swinderianus | reverse complement strand
GGAGGAGCGGCGGCCTGCAGGGAGGAGCGGCGGCCTGCAGGGAGGAGCGGCGGCCTGCAGGGAGGAGCGGCGGCCTGCAGGGAGGAGCGGCGGCCTGGAGGGAGGAGCGGCGGCCTGGAGGGAGGAGCGGCGGCCTGCAGGGAGGAGCGGCGGCCTGCAGGGAGGAGCGGCGGCCTGCAGGGAGGAGCGGCGGCCTGCAGGGAGGAGCGGCGGCCTGGAGGGAGGAGCGGCGGCCTGCAGGGAGGAGCGGCGGCCTGCAGGCTGACGGCCGCCCTGCTGAGTTTGTGGCGCCAGAGAGCAGAGCTCCTCGGGAAGCCGCAGAGCTAGAGCGTAAGGCGAAGACTACTAGTATCCCTTGTTCCTTCTGTCGGACAAACCAGTCTCATTTTTGCTTGCTTCCTCACCTGTATTCTCTTCACATATATCTTCAGAATTAAACTGAGGGTCCATGTTGTTTATGTTACTCTCATTATTCTTTATTTCATTGAAAAATTTTGGATGAATGTGAATAATCTGAACACTGGAGACGGGTGAGTCTGACCAAAAATCAGAACTCAGCAACTCTCCCGAATCCAGTAGTTGACCTTCAACTGAGAACAGAACATTGTCAATGAGAGGAGAAAAGAAGAAATATTTAGACTGATACACTATTATTAGTGATGATTAGATTTCTTAATTGAATTTCTATACATTTCTGAATTAGCCAGGCCATGTGGGATTCTTTTTACTCTGTTTTTTATTTTTATTTTGTAATTTTTTTTTTTTTTTTGAGACAGGGTCTCGCTTTGTAGCCCAGGCTGGCCCTGAGCTCACTATGTAGCCCAGGCAAGCCTGGAACTCAGAAATCCTCCTGCCTCTGCCTCCCGAGTGCTGGGATGACAGGTGTGAGCCACCACACCCAGCTCTGTGGTATGTGGTATTGATGGCTGGTGGGCGTGAGTCTCCACGCCCAACATTGTATGTGGTTACCGGGGATCGAACTCAGGACCTTGCACTTGCAAGGCAGGTGCCGGAACCACTGAGCTAACCCTCCAGCCCCTATTTTGTAATTTCTAATAAATAAATAGTCTTATCTTCCAACAGTGGGTCTGATATATAGTTATATCCTGGTAAGGCATTAATAAAAATTGATGGATTATTGGAATAATTATGTTTTTCTCTTCAAGAAAATTCTGCCACTTTTCACTTTTACAGCATAGCATTTAACATCATTCTAGTTTAAGTCTTGAAAACTGTGGAAGTTTTTCTGCATTCTTCATAACCCATCACGTGCTTAAAGCAATGTAAAGTTTCTTCTCTAGACAGTGACCTTGTATTCTTGTGAACAGAGCTTTAACACAGGAGAGGAGACTCTAGGTCATTTGACTGGAGTTTTTCTGGATAAAATAATAGAAACCAAAACAGTAAGAAAAATGTTGGAAAAGGTTTTTTTCTGGCATATTTACTTGCAAACCCCTTTTTGAAAACCTGGAGGATGCTATGTATTGAATAAAGATTGATCTGCATCGATAAAACCCAGGAGCCCACAGATTTAACTGTACTCTTTTTGTGGATGCCTTTCCGGAGCACCCCTCAAAAAAAGTGGAATTTATGAAGAAAAATATTATTGACTCACAGCTATAAAATGCTGATATGCTATTAACGGAAGATTTCAAGGAAAATTATTTGCATAAAGTTTTATGCTTCAGTGACCTATTCACGTGATCATGGGAGCAAAATGCATGTTTTGTTGATTATGTGTGATACCAGGATAAAGTTCAGTGTTACCTCAGGATCTCCTTATTTATTATCACCTTACTGGTCAGTGGCTTCTGTTTCTTATTTAGCATTATGATTTCAGGAGTGAAAACGAAGATAGCATTTTGTACAGGGTGTAATATTTTCATTGAACAAACAGGACTCACAAGCTGTCATCACAACATCTTTTATTTTCTATGTCAGCTACTCCTGCTAAGTCTATGACTTTTCTGAATTTTTTTAGAAAACAGAAAGTCATGCATTTCCTTGAAGTCACAAACAGTAAATTTCTGCAGTTGTGAATTTATTGACAATCCAAGTTCACATGATCCGTGTCGCCCAGGGCTTCCTAGAAAGGCTGAAACTCATTTCCTTCGACCTCCACATTTCCCCATTTGCTAACCACAGAGTGAAGAAAAGGTTCCAGTTGTTTTTAATAAAACTCCCCAAGCCTATAAAAATATTATGATTTTAAACCTAGTCATACATTAGTACAGTCTGTGTTCATACAGAAAACACCACAGATATAAATGTAATTCAACATCTTTCCGGTGTTTAAGCTGCTTCTTCCTTACGTCTGGGTTCACCAGCTCGGCAGAGATTTCCCGGCCAGGCTCCCTCTGCCGCTGCAGGCCGGGGACTGCCCAGGCTCCGTCCCTCCTAATCACCTCCTTAACCCGCAGCCACATTCCGAGGGGCCATGGCCAGGGCTTCGACGTATGAATTTTGGGAGAATATGAGTCATCCTGCAATACCCACTGCGGAGGGCATTTATTCCCCAGTCGGACAGTCCACCCGGACGCCCCCACCAGAGCGACTCAGCAGAGCTCCTGCTGTCCAGGGCCTTGAGCAGTTGTCTGAATCCAGATCTTCACGCCCCTCAAGCACAGGGAGGAACATCGCCAGCTTTGTAGGCTCCGTAAACCCTGCTCGGTAAGCTTCAAGTCAGAGAAGCAGGACTTGAGTTTCCCTTGTGAAATAGTGTGGAATGTACAGCTTTTCCTCCAGAAGCCTTCCTCACAATCAGCAGTCACCCCTTTCATGCTCCAGGCCTGTGACTGTCCATCTTGGGGTGGCATCCGGAGTGCAGCTCTATTGGTCAGCCCCTTAGCACGCCGTGAATGATGTAGACCAGTGGCACCTCTGTTACTGTGCAGAGAGACCTGTGCTCTCAGGGGCTCCATGAAATTGAGTGAATGAGTTAACAACCCTCAACTGATTATATATATATGTATGTATATATGATTTCTATTACAATTTGAGAAGTGTGCTGTTCTAAACTAATGGTTCTCAAACTTCAGTGAGCATCATGATTACCAGGAGAACCTGTTAAAGCAACAAAAACAGTTTGTGCCCAATATCAGCATTCCTGATGGAACAGATCTGGGATGATGTTTGAGAATTTTTATTCCTGTCCAAGTTTCCAGGTGATGCCACTTTCGCAGTCAAGAGATTATGTTTAGAGAACTCCTGGGCTTCAAATGTACAGTGTCCTGGGCACAGTCACCAGGACTGTGTTGCTACTCTGCCTTGAATTGACCTCTCCCTCTCCCATCTTCGAGGCCTCTGTTTACGGTGCACAGCAGCTTTTCCCACTCAGTTCCGAGGAGAAGCTATTCACCCATTTCTCTTTGGCTTTGGCTTAAGAAGCGCACCACATAAAGGAAGACGGTCCCAAACATCAAGTCCTCCAGGCATTATCTGTTCCTTAAATGAAGGGCGAAGCACTAAGCAACAAGCTTACACGTTGTGTAAGGCTTAGATGCACTAAAAGATTTTAAAAGATACTGGATGGTTGGATAAAGAAAACATGAGAAGATGTGTGATGAATTTTAATAGGAACATAGAAACCTGACCCTGTGAAAGGAGGAAGCAGTAAACGCCCGTCACGCTCTTGATGTTCTCGCATGGAAAAACTCATCGCATATTTGCCCAGCTGACCAGAGCGAGAGCTGAAGTCCTCTGCGGGTACAAAACATCATGTCTGGAGCATGATGCATTTTTGCTGATAAGAACCCATCAACCGTAGTATTCCTTTAAAATGAGTTGTCTTGCTTTGAAAGTTTTTTTTAAAGAAACAAGTTGTATTATGCACATGTATCCACTCTGATATGACTGAAAATAGCATGCACTGCAAACATGTACTAATAACAAAACTCTCAATTATAAAATGATATGCCTTGTGCCTCAAATAATGTCTATATAGCAAGAAATATAATTTTCAGTACTGATTTCTCTGAACAGAACCTTCACTCCTAAATTGCCAGCAGGGTATATGCAAGTTTGAGCAAAAAAGTTTCGATTACAAAGTGTGTAACTACACTAGTCCCAGGAGCAGAACTGGACAAGCTCATGGTATGAATTCCTTCTGTTCTTCTTTTCTTCTCCCTCCACAGCGACGATTTTCCTACATGATTTATTTCTTCTTATACTTCCAACCTCTTCAGAACCAACAGAGCTAATGACTGTGACTATTGACGGCTGTAAGTTGTGGAACTTCTTCCCAAAAGTAGAAAAAATATCAGTTTATTTTCTGCTTTTATGTCTTTAGTGTTTTTTAATATATAAATTTTATTCCACCCCATTCCCTCTCATCTTACTCTGCCTCCCCTCCCAAAGTACAAAAGCTTTCCGCCATGTTTTCCTTCTATTATCACTTCCTTTCCTTGTGTCTTTAGTTTATTATCTAGAGAATTAACCCCGAAGGCCTCACGGGCTTCTCGTCTGCTGCCGATGCAGATACTGAGCCCCTCCTGCTACCTGCTGCTCTGCTGAGCCCCAGGCCCTGTGAGCTGTGCCGCGGGGACCCTGCACAGGGACGGGCCTTCCCCTCTGCAGTCGCGCAGGGCTTTGCAAGCTTGTTTTCTGGGTCGTGTGTTCCACGCCCGAGCCTAGTCCCGGCTCTGGGACCCTCCCTCGGGCCCGCTCCATCCCACGGAAGGAAAGAGCCTGACTCCAAAGCTGAACAAGAGTGGGCAGAGCTGAACCGATTGCTTATTAAAATTCTTCTTCTTTTGAAGCACGTTTCCATGTAAATCAGCCTTTCAAATAATCATAACTTTTCTTCTAGACAACTGGAGGAACTCATTTTCTTAGAGTCTATTAATCATTTATGTAATGTATGTGTTTGTCTCATGTTTTTCTCCTAAAGATTAGTACTTGGCCCTCATCGGCCTGACATATTTCAGTTGTATGGTAATTGCCTCTTCCTATGGCTCCATTCTAGCCAAGCATGCAGCTGCTTCAGACTCAACACGTAAAAGCTGGGTTGCTACAGAAGTTACAGTATTGCAGTATTCTAAGAAGTATTCTTTATTTTTTATTTTTATTTATTTATTTTGAGACAGGGTCTTGCTTTGTCGCTCTGGCTGGCTCAGAGCTCACTGTGTAGCCCAGACAAGGCTTGAACTGAACAATTCTCCTGCTTCTGCCTCCTGAGTGTTTGGATTACAGGCTTGAGCCACCAAGCCCAGCTAAGAAGTATTGTTAAAAACCTAAAATGGGTCTCCTAAATTGGACACCAAGTCTGTCTGTAGGGCTTAAAATTATCGTCTTTCTTTGTTGCCCTCATAGCAACATAATAAACACGAACTGACTGGATTTGTAAAGAATCATTACTCTCAGTTTTCATACTTTAATTTTATTTTTGTAACATTATTATCAGTGTATCAAACTAAATGTTTTTGTCACCCAAAGAATGAGAACACACTAAAAATTGCCCCCTTCTTACTAATAAAAGAGAAAAAAGTGCTCACTGTATCATGAGAGTGTGAACTATAAACAAACGAGGTGTCAAGTGAAAATAAAATGTCACCAGAGAGAGAGAGCAAAGCTTGTATTTTCTTTGGAAAACGTGGAGACTCGGTTTTCTAGAGTTAGCATCTGAATTCCTTGCCAGGAGGAGACGGGCTGCTTCCTTCTGCGTCTAATGATGGTTGGCACAGGAGCCTGCAGATCGTTCACTGCTGCCCGAGAGGCAGAGCACTCTGTAGTCACTGACGCAGGCACAGCATCAAGACCGAGGCAGGGCGGTAGTTTCTGTAAACGTCATGGAAAGACAAAAGGCGGCCAGACCAGACCGAGACAGAACGTAGACTGCCACTGATCCGTACGGAGGAAGCGCATGGGACGCAGGGATATCTTACTATGACTTGCAGGATTCTTGAGAAATAACAAGCGTGTTGGGAAATAGAGATTGCTTGCTTCATTGCCTGAATAAATGTCCTTGAATATATGATTTTTTAAACCGCAGAAAATAGTAATAGTACACCATAAATAAGATTATAGGAAGACAGAAGATTGATAGAAGACTATAGGAAGACACTGCTGTGCAGTCAGTTCGTGCTGCAAGAGTTTACCTGCTCGCTCTGCTCTCTGCAGGCTCACACCAAAGCTCTCGTTAAATTAGCGCTTTCCCTACGGAAGCATACCTTAAAATACTCCACGCAACTTTTACTAAACAGGTCTGATGCCCAGGTCTGACCCCTACATCTTCTGATCCAGCTAAACGTTTCGTGTATTGTCGTGTGTCACCAGGGCTGGCAACTGCTGTAATCACCATTTCAGAGGGACGTACTTGGTTCATACCAGGCAGCAGTGGCCTCAGCATTCCTTCTCCAGTGATAAGTGCACATGGGCCCATCTCAACCTGAGCCTTACATCCGCCCAAGAGACACGGAAGAACTATAAATATTCCTACAAAAATTAATTCCTACTTCTCTCAAAGACGTTGCACCTCTGGCTTCTGTAATCAAAGGCCACGTGATAGTCAGGCTTCAAGGGTTCATGCAGCGAGAATAAGGACACAGTTGTATTTTGTCTGATAGTTTTAGAATACTACCACAGTGATGCCAGCTGACATCTAGGGACAGCCTCAAGTTCTGTGCTTTGGCGTGAGAGGACAGAGGAGCCCAGTAAGAACCACTGGGGAGCTTCTCTCCCTGCCTGAGGGGTGATCGTGAGAGAAAGTTTGGCTCTCAAGCAACTACCTATCATCTACCTTCCATTTACCTCTTCTGTTTGCAATTTTTAATTATAAGACTACACAAGTTCATAACAGCATATATGAAAGTTTAGGCAAAAGGAAATAGAATCATTTTTAGTGGGTCCAGTTGGGTGGTAAACAATATTAGTTGTTCCCCACCTAGTATTTAAAAATATGAGGCAATATTATAGCACATGATTTTGTAATGTACTCTTTTCATTTACCAATGTCATGAATATTACATTAAATTTGTTGACATGGCAAGTAGTTTTTGATGTCAGAGCTTTAGGTGTATAAGATTATCTATTGTAGAAATATGACCTACTTCTCAAGCACCTAATGGGAAACTTGAATTTTAATTGAACACTTATTGTGAATTATTTTAGGCCTTGGAGTATTTGTAAAAGAGGTAGGTTGTATCAATTTCTGAATTTAGTTTTAAACATATATTTTTTTAAACTGAGGCCAGTTAAATTTAAACACATTCATTTAAACCAGAAAAATACTTTAGAGGTAGGCAGTACTCCGGGTGAAAGACACTTTAGCGTGCCTTTCTCTGCTACATCACAGATTACTCTTTATAGCCAGAGAAGAGGAAGTGATGCGTAAAGTCAGCCTGATTGGTTGCTCTCAGACTGCCTCGGAATCGCATGGCGCAGTGAGGCATCTACCATAGTGGACAACGCTTGGCCGGTAGGAAGAAGCTGATTGGCTGAAGCTTGACTGCAGTGATTATCAGACTCAGCTGCATGGTGACCAGGATGGGCGTCTAGCTTGGGCTCCAATTTGTTTATCCATCAAGCTATGGTACAGTTTACTGTGTGGAAAGACCACTTAGCCAAAGCTTAGCTCAGAAGTGTGGGGCACATTTCAATGGACTTGATTTCCAGTAAGCACATTAAACGCACATGCACATGTGCTCGCACACGCACGCACACAGACGCAGAAAAGGTGAAATTGGAGAGCACTGGATCTACTCTGTGTTCTTTTCTTTTTTAACATCACTGCCATGGCTCAGAAACTTCCTTTAACTTTTTATGTTGAAATATTTCAATGTCAGAATCGATAAACTTTGAGGACAGATCTTATGTAGTGAAATGGGGAAGAAAATTTGTGAAGGAACATAATGGAAATTCTTGTTGATTCTGGGTAGTGAGTGCTTAGCAGAAAGAGCACCCCTGGATAGAACACATTGGCTTGGGGTCACGCTGTACTCGAGGTGCTCAGGAATGCACAAGAAGGTGGTGCGTCTAGGACGCAGGAGAGATTTTGGAGACTAGCAGTTGGGTTTAAGCAGTCCCTGTATGAAGAGCATGACCATGTGTGCGATTATATGAGCAGAATATTATAAAATGAGAGAGAAGAACCTGGACTAGAAGCCAGAAGAATGTGTATCTAGTGTTGAATAGAGTGATTTATATCAAAATGTTAAACTCTTCACACAGAGTATCTTATCTTCTCATTGCAACAATAATTTGAGGTAATTGTCATTATTTTAACTTAGCTGAAAAAAACCCTCATTTCAGCTTTAATGTATTTGTTTTTAAAAATTTTTAATTGTGATATAGGTATGTTTTATATATACATCATGATCACACTCAACATTGAGAATTTGTAACAGTATATGACACAACTTAATTCTCATTTTTCCCCTTCCCCTACCCACCCTACAACCCCCAACCCCTGTATATATACATGAGTATATTTCCTTTTTTTTTACTACAACAGTTCTTTCTTTCCGCTCTCTATTTACCCCTACTCCCCATTTCCCTTAAGATATTTTCTATTTAACAGTGTCTCAAATGGACATACCTTGAGGACATACTCACAGTTGAAATAAATAGGTCACAGATGTGTAAATACCTATCTTTTCTCTGGTGTGAGAAACTAAATATGTAATTAAGACCTAGAATGTATGATAGAGGCAATGTATTTCTGAAGATTTGTTTTTTGGGTTCTGAAGCCCATAATATTCCCACTGGCAAACCCCTTTAGCTTCCAGATACTCCTGGTAAGGTTATTTTAATTCTAATCTTGCAACAGTTTTGTAGGAATATTTTTCAATGCAGACTAAAACTGGAGAATTTTCCAGTGAATAGCCCTATGTCATCAAAATTCTACCATTAACATTTTCAATAAATTTATCTAGTATTTATTGTTCTGTTCATCTTGACACCCAGCCATTTATTAATACTGTTTGGTGTGTATCAGTCCTTAATGCTCGTGCCCTATGAAACACTACCTGTGTGATGTCACGGCTATGGCAAGTATGTTTTCATGTTGTGCTAGTATTATTTATCTTGCTTTTCTTTGACCAGAAATAGAAATACTCAAACTCACCTCATACAAAAATATAGAAACTTGAAGGTGATTATAAATTATTTATCACCTGCCAGTGAATTTCTGGGATTGTAAAACTCAGAAGTCCCAATGGGGTGATAGGTGTATCTGTTGTGTGATCTCCAAAGGCTCATATGTGCGAAGCTTGGGCCACAGAACTGGGGAGCTCGGGGAGAGGGGGACCCTAGTTGGAAGTCTTCTGTCATATGAGGGTGTTAGATATTAACTTAACACTGATTTAAATTTCTTCGTGATTTTAATCAGAGTTCAGAAGTGAAGGATGGCTGATGCCTTTGTATAATTGTGTCATTGTGTTTTTGGAAAGCCCTCTTTCCTCAAGACTTGGTTTTCCTCACCAGAAAACTGGTAAATATCCAGATCTACAATGTGAGTTGTGTCCCTGAAAGTGGTTTCTTATACAATATACAGTGATGTCAGGAATCCTCCAGAATGTGCCTGGAGTGAGACAAGTGGATACTTCGGCCCCTGCCACAGGCCTGAGTCTCTGGAGAGGAGTCACTGGGGTGGCTGTTTTGGCCCTGAGTCTACCCTGAAGACCCCCAGGGCTGCCTCCCTGTCATATCCTTCATCCACACTGTCAGAGGACCCAGGGACTGTTTCCAGTATGTGAGAATAAAAGTGAGTCAGAGGAGCTGAGTGTCAGGACCTTTTTTCAGTGGTCCAAACCACCAAGCCTGCACAAGCTGTGGCTACGTTGTGTGTGAGTCTTTCCTTGTCTTTTCATTGTCTTTCCTCTAAATTAACCCTCCACTTTTTTTTTTTTTGAAACAGGGTCTCGGTTTGTAGTTCAGGCTGGCCCTAAACTCACTATGTAGCCCATGCTAGCCTCAAATTCACAGCAATCCTCCTGTCTCTGCCTCCCGAGTGCTAGGATTATAGGTGTGATCACCATGCCTTGCACTGTGATATGTGATACTGATTGCTGGTGGGTGTGAGCCACCACTCCCAGCATTGTGGTTGTACCAGAGATCGAACTTGAGACCTTACACTTGCCAGGCAGACACTGGAACCACTGAGCTAACCCTTGGCCCAGGTCTTTTTTTTTCTTCCCTTGTCTATAGTGTCAGGTTAAGCCTGAGGACAGAAATACGGATAAAATTCAGTGTAAGAATGAGGTGTTAGTGTGCTGGTTGGTGCTAAAGAATCCTTAAAAATCCTTGGTCTTTTTCTCATCAGAAACGGGTTGTGATCCGATATATTCCCTGGAAATGCTATTTTAAAATGGCAGTGTTAAATATATGCTTTTTTCTTTGTAACACTATTCCTGCCCATCTCTCCTTACACATAGGCTAGGGAGTAACATGCTAGTTTCAAGTCTCAGTGCAGATTTTTAAAAAGCTACACATCTGTATTTCCTCACTATGATTGTTTAAGTTCTCCTGAGGTGTTATTCCGGCTGGGCCCATAGGTTGAAACTCTGGAAAAGAATGTACTTATAAACTCATTGAAAAGAAAACTGTTATGTGATTAGATCAGGCCCACCTGGATAATCTTTTTTTCTATGAGCCAAAAATCAAGTGATTGTCAACTGTGAGTATAGCTCTAAAATCCACTTTGCTTCCCAAGAAAATACAGCTACTGAGCTGGTCTTTCCTCAGGGCCAGTGTGTGAAGAGAAGGCAGGAAGGGCCGGGCCAGGGCCCTGCGAGCCACGCCCTGAGTTACCCAAAACTTCCTGCGCGCGCGCCCCCTAGCGGTCCATAACTGCCCCGCAGCGCCCAGCAGGGACCGTCACTAATAATGGGGTTGGGGCCCGTTCCGCAGCCACAGCACGTTGAAGGTGTGCCCCCTCATCAGATTAGTGGACGCGGGGATCAGGGTGCAGCATCTTGCTGGAGTATTTTTAGAATTTTGTCTAAAACCATTTATTATTTTAAATCGGAGATTTAACACTTGGTGCTTACATAATGCCCTTGGTTTATAATAACCGTACTGCTTCTCAGTATTCACAGAAACTTAAAAGGAGATTACAAATAATATTTAGACTTTTTATAGTTTTTGTGAAAACAATAAATGTTTGTCATATTAAATTGTTGGTGCTATTGTAAACACCACATTTTATTGGTACAATTTATATACATATCAAAATCATGTATAACATTGGGGAATTTGTACCAGTATATGACACAAGTTAATTCTCATTTTTACCCATATCCCTACCCACCCCCACCTCCTCACCCCCTTTATACATGCTCTTTTATTTTCTTTCTGTATCATATTTATTCCTTCCCCTCATCACATTCCCACACCAAGTTTCCTATAGAAATTTTGCACTCTATAAAAGCTGTCATACTTTCTAAAGCTCATTTGATTAAAAAAGACATGAGGGCATGTCTAAACTACTTATAAAATACTAGTTATAAATATTTAGTAGTTTTGTTATGCTTTAAATGTGTTTATTTTTTATTATGAAATTCGGCATTTAATTCCTATGCTTTTAAGATAGGAAACATATTGCTTTTCTTTTTCCTAAATATTGCTATAACCATGAGAAAGAAAGTGTGAAAAAGTAAGGCTGTCTTCCTCACACCCAGTCATTTATTCCCTGTTCTAAGAGACCGTGGAATTATCTCCTAGGAATGTGGAGGCTAAGACAGTGTGAGCCCAAACACATTTATGCCTCGCGAAATCAGCAAGAGAAGGGCAGTATCTTGCGAAGTGAAGATGAGACAAGGGAAACATTTGGAAACAAAGGAAGAAAAGTTGGGGAAGAAGAATGAATGCAGGTTTAGTGAAATAAAAATGTTACCTTACCTATTAGCTACATAGCCTGCATAATTTTTGAAGAAGTAAAAGTGCAGTGAGCCAATAGAAGCAGGCCCTCCTTGTAGTAAAGTTAGGGCAGAATACGGTCTTCTCCCCAGCATCTCTACAAAGCCCACGCTTCAACTCCCAAACCATGGAAATAAAGCAATCAGAAATAAACATCTGCTCATTTCCAACTTGAGAAAGTTTATGTATGTGGGAAACATTATGCAATATATGAACATAAATACTGTGTTTCACTAGAGGGTTTTTAGAAGAATAATGATATTATTGGAACAAGTCATTGTTTTATTCATTTTAAAACATCTACTTATTTTATTTGCATTGGGCAATTGGTTAATATCTGGAGAAAAAAACATAAAGTTTAAAATACAAGTGATCATTCATATTTTTCCCAAAAATATTTAGTTGTAATTTATTCTATGTATTTTATTCTATATTGACTTTTGAAACAGATTTTTCAGAGTTTTGATCTCATAACATGCTAATCTATTCACTTAAGATTATTAAAAGTATTTTTCTGTCTTTATAAAATCAGTTTTCTTTCAATGAGTGTTTTATATTTTATCATAAATATTGTACTCAATTTGAACTTAATATCTTTATGTGTGATTTAATTTTTTATCATATGCTCTTTTCCATTGATTTATTCAATTGTATCCTCTCTGATACATCAGTTTAGAGTTTGAAATACTGCATGGTACACAGTCCTTACATAAATTCAATGACATTGTTAGAAGGAAGTATTGCCCTTCTGCTTGTATAGAAGCTCTTTCACAGTCATTAAATGTGAAAGGGTGATGGTTAGGCGTTTACTTTAGGTACCTATATACATATTAAAATTCCCAAGTGAAATTGTCATTATCTTATCCTTGATATGTGCTGTCAGTGTGATTCCAAAAGTTGACTGAGTCTTCAAGAAAATTTCAGTTAGTGATTTCTTTGAAAAGGATGAAATTTATACAGGCCTAAAAATCTGATAGATGTTGTTTTCCCATCAAAAAGCAAATATGTACATATTGGTCATATAGATCATTTTAGAACAGAATTTCAATGAAAGTTGATTATGTGTAATAGGAGCAAAAATGTAGCCATCTTATTATTACATAAAGGCTGCTTGTGGTAGCTCTTCTCATGATAATATGCCCACGGGAGTTAAAAAAGAATCTTTAAACGTGTTTTTACCAACATTCTTGAAGAGACGAAAAAGGAAACATTTTATTGCATTGCCCACAATCACATTTTTCAAAAACTTTTCCAAACGTCCCCTAGGTTTGTTCCAAATTCCCCTTTGGGTAGGTGGCTGCCTGCTATTCTCTGTATCTCTGAACGCATCTCTGAGCTTTCTCAGATTTTCAGGTTAATTTTCAATTTCCAAGAGTATTATTATACCTGTTCTCATGAGAATCAACCTGTCCTTTTTCTGTGCTTCTCAGTATATAATTCTGATTCTGATCAGCTCAACAAAAGCGCTTTTCCCGACAGGCAGCGGGTCAGACATACTTGTCCTTATGTGCGTGAAACAAGGTCTTCTAATATGTCACCCTGGCCTTCCCTTCTGCGCACGCGCGCGCGCACACACACACACACACACACACGCACACACACAGAGGCATGTCTAATTTGTGGATGGACAGAGACACAAGCCCTGCAAGGCAGAACACATTGGCCCCCGAGGCTGCGCAGGGCGCTCAGCCTCGTTCCCGAGAGTCTCATGAGAAGAAATCGGACAGACCTTTGTCAGACCCCCAAACTGTTATGTGAGAATCTAAAACTGTACCTTCCTGAGAAAATAAAAAGGTTTTATATCTCCCTGGTTTCCAGTTGGTGTTTGGGGCTTGCTTTATAGCTCTGTAAATATCAAAGCATTGATTCCTAAGAAACTGAAAGGAACTTGAATTAGCTCCAGTTCAGTACAACAAGAATTTATTCACTCTTTCAACAAGTATTTATTAAGTTCCTATTCTCTTCCACATACTTTCAAGAAGATGCCACAACCATGATACACTACAATTGGGCAAAAAAAATAAATGAATAAACTTCTTGTGAGAAGGTGTACAAATATGAGTGGGTACATGGTGAAAAAAAGTCCAAAATTGCCTTGATTTGTTTTTCCTAGAGTCAGGGTTACCATAACAACAGTAATAATCGCTAACAGTTGTAACATAGAACTGTTCCACATATTTCATATACAGAAACTCTTCAGTCCTTACAGTCACTGAATAAATGATACTGTCATTACATTTATATGTGGGACAAATGAGATACACAAAGATTAATTAAATTGCTTAAGCTGATTGCTATTTTAAAGGACAGTGGTAGGATTTAAACCCAGAAAGTCTGTTCCAGAAAAGATTCCTGAAAGGCTCTTGGTATTTAAACGCTCTCTCTCTCTCTCTCTCTCTCTCTCTCCCTCTCTCTCTCATATATAGCCAAATGTTTGGACTTATCTCCTTCAACAGAAAATACAAAATTGTTAATTTTGTATTTAAGATCTTACACAATCCATTTATAAAAATTAAATATTTTCTTAATATTTTAGAGCTTCCCTGTCTCCTCCATCAGCTTATTCATTTTCTAGGCAGGACTTTGTGACTTGTCTTCTTATTTACGTTTTTACTGAACCCGGCCAGGCCTTTAAATCATTATTCATACTCTCAGTTATGTAGAGAACCATTGCCTACCTTCATGTCTTTGAAAATTCCTTATCCTTCAGTAATTCCACTCAAAACAATTCTTTTAATCTTCTCATGACAGTGAGAAACGGGTACATTCATTATCTTTCCTAACAGTGAATTTGAAGAACATTCCTATGTGTTTTATGTGTGTTCACTTTTATATTTTCCGTTATTCTTCTGACTTTATCAAGTGCGTGTCCCAGTTCCTGTTATTAGTTGAAGAGTTGACTAAACGTCACGTGAGTTATGGATTTCGCTTTTCCGTTTGACTGTATTTACCCCGTGGGGCTGGGGACGTGGCTCAGAGGCACCGCAGCTGCCCGGCAAGCGGAAGGTCCTAAGTTCCATCCCAGCTGCAGGAGACAAAACAAAGCAGTGAATTCAAATGTATTTCTATGGCTTCAAAGATATTTATAGAAATGCTTAAGAAGCAGGCAGTATTGATTGCCATGGATGCTTCCACAAGATAAACTGAATTTTAAACATTTTGGTGAATGCTTTTTTATCATTGTAGTATTTGGCCAGTTAAATCCATCATCATTTAAAATTTTCAATATGTACGATGCCAGTATGTATATTTAAATTATATTTCACTCAAGTCTACAGTTTCAGTGTCTCTCATAGAAGCTCTACTCTCTTTAACACCATCCTTTGGGAATTGTTCTATTTACAAATATTCTTTATTGATTTTTTACATTACATATTAATGCAATAATTTCTTAAAATATACATTAAATTGATTCGATTTCTTTCAATCACATTTATTTTTAATAATATTCATTAATTTTGTGAAATTACAGATAAGAATCTTACAAAAAGAGCTTTTCCATTAACTTCCTGAGGATCCATTCTGGATTGAAAAGAAACCAAGTATAAAAATTAATTTCTGGGGGCCATAGATTTAGCTCAGTGGTCCCAGTGCCTGCCTCGCAAGCGCAAGGCCCTGAGTTTGATCCCAGTAACCACATACAATGCTGGGCGTGGAGACTCACGCCCACCAGTAATTAATACCACGTACCACAGTGCTGAGTGTGGTGGCTCACGCCTGTCATCCCAGCACTTGGGAGGCAGAGGCAGGAGGATTGCTGTGAGATCAATCTGTTTGCCTGGGTTATATCTCAACTATAAAGTGAGACCCTGTCTAAAAACAAAACAACTGAGACTGTTATAAAAATAATATTAAAGTAGCCATGAAGTTTAAATAACAAATAGAATAATATGTGATAGTCATAGAGCATGTAATAGATTAACTGACCAGCCAGGTTGTACTTTCATGAAATTATATCCTAAGAAGCTAGGAAATTCTTAGGAGTTGAAATCCTAACTAAAACAACCCATGATATCTATCCACTATCATAAAAGATCTGATGCAAGACTGGCTTTGTGTGGACACAGGCCCCAGCCTTCTCAAGCCCGCCCCTCCGCCATGGCAGGCCCCTCCCCCACAGCTGCACTGAAGGTGGCAGCTGCCGCAGGACTCCGGCTCGTGGCCGCTAGACCCTCTGTCCCTCCTTCCTTCCCGCTGGCCGGTCCCGTGGCTGACCGCTTCCGCCTGATAGTGCTTGTAGTTGTGAAAAGCTGTGTGTGATCCTTCCTTGTACATATATGTGACTTCTCTCAAAGACCTCTCTGTCCTTTCCAGTTTTTGAAGGCATCTTAGGAAATCGCTTCCACTGTAAATTTTAAATCTATGTAAGTTATGACTAAAAGGTAAGACTTTCTGATGGAAATGTGATGAAAATACTATCGCTTTTCTTCCAAGCTCCTCTTCTGCCATCTTCTCTTCCTGAGTTATGGCACCAGCATAGAATCACTGCACTCATCTTCCTTCCGGGCAGCGGCAGAGAAATCACGGGGGCTCGTTCCTCCTCCTCCCTGCGACAGGAGCGACTCGCGGAGGTGACGGTGTCTGCTCTGGGCCACGGCCCACATCCCTCCACCCCTCTCCTTCCTGAGGACGCCCGGGGCCCTTCCAGCTCTCGTCTCTGATGTCCTGTCTTAGGATTTCCCAGCTGTGGTTCCTGCCTCTGTTCTCACCGCTTTCCGGCCTATCTTCTAGCTTGTCATCAGAAAAAGTTGTGTGTTTCTTTTGGGGGTTGTTGTTGTTGTTGTTGTTGTTGTTTTGTTGTTGGAGACAGGGTCTCGCTTTGTAGTTCAGGCTGGCCCTGAGCTCACTATGGAGCCCAGGCAAGCCTGGAACTCAGCAACCCTCCTGCCTCTGCCTCCCGAGTGCTGGGATGACAGGCGTGAGCCACCCCGCCTGGCATTCAGAAAAAGCTTTTTTAACGCACCAATCAGATGAAGCCAGGCCTTGCGTCCAGTCCCCAGTAGCCTTCCGCTCCCCTACACTTCAGTCCAGTCCCCTCACACAGCCCAGAAGCCCAGCGGAGTTCACGCCTTGCTCTTCCCCGAAGGCTCATGGGAGTCTCCGCGTCGTGACGTGTGTCCGGCGGTCAGAAGCCACAGCCTGGCTCACGCCGCACAGGTACAGCGAGGGCACACTCAGCGCCTCCCTGGGCCTCGGCGTCCTCACTGCACAGTCATGTAACGCAGTGTTTTATGCCATTGTCTTAATGTTTCCCTTTTTCCTTACTAATATTACTTTATAATACTTTAATTGCTCATAATCACTCTCTCAACCATAGGCTGGGTTAAGTAGGCCTTTGAGAGGTAGCCTAGAAACTGTACCATTATTTATGAAGTTGACTCAGTTAAGACTAATTCCACAAGTTTCAAATGACCAACCAAGGGGCAAATATTTGGAACATAATCCTTTTGTAATTTTGCTCCCACTGGTTATATAACTGAATGAGAACGAGAGCCAACCTTGAAGGAAGACAAGATGGTTTATATAACCTGTGTTGCTGTAGGAAGAACACAGAGAAAGGAAGATATTGAAGGTCTGAGTTACATGTCATTCACAGACTATGAGCATTTCAAAATGCATGGAATTTAACACTAAATTTAAAAAAATAAAACAAATTGAGGGATCTGAGTTTCTTAGTGTTAAAGTGGGAGATTGATATCCAAGAAGCTAAATACAATGAGAGAGAGAGAGCGAGAAAGAAAGAGGAAAGATTTTTTTCTTCTGCTTTTTTAGCTCAGAGTCCCAAGAACAAAGCCTCCATTACAAACAGCATACTTACAACCCCTATTTCTCTTAGTTGATAATGCCATTCTTCAATAAGAGGAAGCAGAACTCTTGAGAAAATGCCTGATTCCAGGCCTAGTGTGTGGACTATGCAAGGTGAACTTGGTATATCTTCTTACCCCCAAAAGCAAAAGAAATATTTTAAAAAATTACTACACTGTATCTCTTCCAAGAGACACACAAGTGAATCGAAGAGCTCTTAATGGTAAAAGATTCAATAATTTGAGAAACTAAGTATTTAACATAGCACTGGATTATAACCCAAGTATGAAACAAGTCTGTGAGTTCAGAATTAGATAGTGGGACTTTGGTTCGCAAACTTTATTAGCTCCACGAGCCATTTGCATGTTCTTGCTTGAAAGATGGCCGCAGACCCGTTCCTGGTCAGATGCAGAGTTCACAGACAAAAACACCACTTTGCCAAATGCTTCTGTCCATACAGGAAGCTGTTCCCATGCAAAAGTATCCATGAGCCAAGGAAACCCTGTATCAAGACATGACTCCAGGGTGAGGCATAGAGTACACAGACTGAGCGTACAGTGGAGTCCCAAATAACTTATTCAAACTCAAAGGCGGGAAAGTGTCAGTTCTCACTCTTTAAAAAATGTGAGTTTAAAAAATAGTGATTCCTTCCAAAAAGAAAAAAAAAACAGTTCACAAAAGGGCAGAAAGAGTGACTTTGTAACTGAGAAACCTGCAACAGAACATCTCGAAGGTGAGAAAGTTTGATCCCGGCACTGATAAACATCTGCCTTTGTTAAGACGAGATCGGCATATTACCTCTGCTGTGTTCCTTTCTGAACTCCGTAAACCCAGCCTAACAGTGACAAGTAATCAAACAAATGCTGAGCATTTGGAAAATGTCACTTGCATTTCCTTTTTGACATTTTTGACATAACAATAGTGATCTGCATAAAGGGAACTATGTATTATTAGTGTGTATTATGTATTATTAGTGTGTAAAGCTTAATATTTTGTCCTTTGGGAAGAATATTGCCTTAATTTCTACTTGACTTATTTCCATGCTTCTGTTTCATTTTTCTTAATTACTGGCTTTTGATTGTAATTCTTTTTTTTTGAGACAGGGTCTCACTTTGTAGTTCAGTCTTGTGCTGAGCTATGGAGCCCAGGCAAGCCTCGACCTCAGCAATCCTCCTGTCTCTGCCTCCCGAGTGCTGGGATGACAGGCGGGAGCCACCACACCCGGCACTGTAATTCTTAATATTTGATGATGTTAGAGCAGCCCTCTGACACAGTTGAACAGATTTCAGTGGTGGGTTTTCTCGAGCTGTTTTATCGGGTATTAACTTTACCATGTCTTTCTGAATCAACCAGTGGTATTTTGGATGTTAATTCTGAAAAGAATGTTGTGAAATATTGCATTTTCACTTCGTAAATTGAACTGGACAGAAGATGAACTCTGAAATTAATATAAAGAGTTGTTATTACACAGTTCACTCATGTTTTGCCAATTAAATAAGACATTTCAAGGTAGAAGAACAAAGGAAAACCTGAAGCGGGATTAGTCTATAAAGTGGCAACACTGTGTTAACCTGGAACGTGTCCCTTGGCGTCTTGACCTTGTGACTGGCAATACGCACAAGGCTGACCTCGAGCCGGGACGGGAGTCCGAGCCAAGTGAGGGCCCCGCGGGGAGAAGCGTGTGCAGAGATGCACGCGTTGGAGCTCTTTAAGGGGAATCAGCGGAACTCGTAGTAGGTTTTATGGCCTTCCGCCTGATGTACGCAGGTGGTCACCGTATTTTGTGGTCATAGTGCGTACGGTCAGGAACAGAGGAGTTTGCATTTCAAGTGTATTCTTATGCCACCAGTGCTGCTCTGTGAGACTCAGCTTTGCTCTTCGAATGTCACTAGCGCTTGTGGTGCTGGTGTCTGGCGCGTGGGTGCCGATTCTGGGCGAGGGCACAGCGGCGCGCCGCGGGGCATGCTGGCAGGGTTGGCTGGTGAGGACCAGACAGCGGGGGAGGGCCGAGGAGCCCAGCAGGCGCTGTGGCTCCTCCGTTTAGCTGGGTGTAAGAAGCGCCTGGCACAGTCGCCGCGCTCACCTGGGACCGGCCGTCCCGGGGAGGAGATCCGCCGAGCGAGGGCGCAAGGCGTCGCGGTGACCTTCAGCCGGCGGCTTTGCAAAAGCCCCAGGTGCACCGCTGGCAACGTGGCAGGCGCATGAAATGCCAGGCCAGCCGGGAGCGGGGGCGGGGTGGGCAGGGCACCCCGGGGACAGAGCCTTTCCTCTCACTTCAGTCTGGGGTAACTGGGCTAAAAGCGGGGTGCGGAGCGGAGTCCCGATGCGCAGAGCGCTTTGGCCTCCTGAACGGGGTCGCATTAGCTCTGCCAGGCTGGAGACACTGCTCAGCCAAAGCGGAAAAAGCCTCTCAAATAAGATTACCAAGACTGCGTTAAGTAGGCTTAACAGGAAGTAAAAAGTGTGGCAAGCTCTGAGTTCTTTTCTTCTGAAGCGCTCGTTCCTGTTAGTACGTAGCCAGGAAGGCACCGTGCCCGCTCTGTGTTCTCCGTTGGCTCAGACTCACACCCTGTGACTTGGAAGCGTCGTTAGAGGAGCACAGTGCGCAGAGGTCTCGGGACTGCAATCAGTTTTACAACAGAGCCTGAGGGTGATGCTTTGGGAATGGCCAGGTTATTTTTGGGGAATGATAAGTGACTGGTCCTTACTTAAAATTTTAAATAGAGCATGAGTCAAATAAAGTGAAAAAATACATACTTCAGAATAACAGTAGTAAAATGTTATACGTACATAGAAGTACGCGAAATTATGTCTTTGTTTTAACTTGAAGACTTGGTGTTCTTTTTGTTGTTGTTTTGTTTTTTGAGACACGGTCTCGCTTTGTAGTTCAGGCTGGCCCTGAGCTCACTATGTAGCCCAGGCAAGCCTCAAACTCAGCAGTCTTCCTGCCTCTGCCTCCAGAGTGCTGGGATGACAGGCGTGAGCCACCACACCCGGCATTGTATGTGGTCACCGGGGATCAAACCAGGGACCTTGCACTTGCCGGGCAGGTGCTGGAACCACTGAGCTAAATCTCCGGCCCTGTAAACACTTTATAACTAACAAAAGTAATGACACAAAAGATACCTTTTGTTAAAATTCCCTTGATTATCATCTTAGTTACTTTTCTCCTTGCTGAGACAAAACACCAAACACCCTAAAGTTAAAGGAAGAAAGGTTCATTTTAACTTTCAGGTTCTGGAGGTCTTCGTCCATGCTTGGGTGACTCCAAGTCAGGGCAGGACGGCAGAGGGGTTCACCGGGGACAAACAGTCCATGGCAGGGAGGGCAGGAAGCAGCAAACAGTGAATAACAGCAGCCAGGCTGCCTTTTTATCCCGTCCAGGCTGCCAGCCTTTGGGTGATGCCACCCAGAACTGTGCTAATTTTTTTTTTTTTTTTTTTGAGACAGGGTCTCGCTTTGTAGTTCAGGCTGGCTCTGAGCTCACTGTGCAGCCCAGGCAAGCCTCGAACTCAGCAATCCTCCTGTCTCTGCCTCCCGAGTGCTGGGATGACAGGCGTGAGCCACCACGCCCGGCAAAACTGTGCTAATTTTAATCAACAAAACAATTTAGTATGACACATCCTCATCACAGATCCTAGATCCAGCCGTCTCTGAAAAACCTCAACAGTAAGTTCCTGAGGCTCTGGGGAAAATTGTAAACACATTTACCCCAAAGTTATTTACCCCTAAGTACAGTGGTTTTAATATCTAATTGACTTAGCAGCAGTCTTAGTGTAATATATTCCACAAACCTAAATCAGCTATGGTCTTCTAATTCAAGGAATGTCTTCATCTTTCTTCTATGAAAGTAAAAATCTCTGCTGAGGAAATAAAGGAAAATGAATGAAATATATTATTGGGAACAATATAGTCAATAGAAGTGGAGGTGAGTGGCTCCAATAACCTAAAAATCAAACCACTTCTTATATAGGTACAGGTTGAATCTGTGCTGATACAGAAGTTAATTCTTGAATGTGAATTCAATATAATTTTGAAGGAGACCCTACTGATGATTTGAAGCATAGTTACTGCATGAAGTTAGTAATTGGCTCTGAGTTCTGTTTCATATCCTTTTTCTTTCTGTCAAACTCATTACCAATTTGAAGCAAGAGTTGTGGTAAACTGATACATTACTAGATAGGCTTCAGTTTCATTTGGAGGATAATAGTAAACATTTCATAACTATAAAAATTCAAGACTTTTAGGGCATATAAGATTATGTATGATTTATTTAGAGACCCATTAGCTTCTTCTGGATTCAACATAATTATAACATAGGACTTCAGAGGAGAAAGAACCATAGGGGAAAAATAAGAACGAGGCATTGTAGATTTAGCCCAAATCTTTGAGATGGAAAGCCAAAATAATATCTTCACTTGTTTTGCTGGACATTGTGTACATAGTTTGAAAGAATATACTTCATCTTACTAGGTTGAAAATGCCTAGTGGAATAATTTGTGGTCTGGAATCCACCCAAGTTATATCAGAGCTGAGGTAAATTGGCAGAGAAGAAATATTGGCAAGGCTTTTATGTGCAGTTCCTAGAAACTGGAGAGCTATGTATCCAGTATATGGAAATAATTTCAATCAATTTTTGAGTACCAGAATTAATCAACATTCACTCTTTCAATTTATTGATGAAGAAACCAAGGTTCACAGAAGTTAAGTGACTTCCTGGAAATCAGATGCATGCCAAAATCAGGATGGAATTTAAATGTTCAGTTCAAATCATTTCAAAGCCGACTGATTGCTCTTTTCAGTGTCTCTTGCTGCCTTTTGTCAGACGGACTGCGACAGGTGTATTAAAGCCAGCCGTTGCGTTTATAAACAGTGTTCTTTGCATAGCTACAATAGCACTCTTGCTAGTGAAAATCCATCCCTTTATGCTACTAATTAATTTATGTCAATTTATTTACTAAGCTAGAGTCTGCTCTATTTTTTTGAGTCTCAGGAAAAACAGTTTCTGTTAGCCATTCTGAAAAAGGAAATTTCATGCATAAACTATTTATGCTCAATTAGAAAAACAACTAACAAGGTGAGGGAAATTTTATAGTATAATATGAAACATAATATGAAATACTAAAATAGAGGATATTAAATCATGTCAAAGTTTACTTTATGGTAGGCAAAATTGGTGGACTTTACACTGGGGACATACAAATGGAGACTTAGTAATGCACACCAACGAGAAAAGCAAATCAGTGAACACAAAGGCATCTATAAATAACATATTAAAATAGGCTTTAAAATGTGTCATATACAGGTACCAGCGCCCCACAAAGAATGGAAAAATTCTATTGCTGGTGGGCGTGAGTCACCACGCCCAGCATTCTATGTGGTTACCGGGATGCAACTCAGGACCTTGTGCTTGCGAGGCAGGCGCCGGAACCACTGAGCTAAATCTCCGGCCCCAATGGAAAAATTCTATAAACATGTATTAATAAATAAAATGATCTGAGAAAAAGAGACAGTCAATATCATAGGACTAATTTATACAAGAGATGGTGAAATTTTCCCTTGGTATATTTACCTGCGATCAGGAGAAAACCTATCGCACAATTGAGATTATGGCTAGGCCAAGATTTTCTGCCTGCAGACCAGCTGTGACGTGTTCTGACTTAGGAACTCAACTCTTATCTTCACCTTCTATAAAACAAAGACCCCAGTGGTTCCACAGTCTGTGATGCTCCAGGGCAGAACTACTCCAGAATCCTCATCTTCATAATGCCTCAAGGACTACTGCCTATGTCCGCCCTGCCCTCCAAGTCTTTTGTTACTGGAGACATACATAAAAGAGTGACAAGTTTGGGTGTGCCTTCTTTGCTACGCAGAGCAACATGGTTCAGGCCCAAGCTCAGCTTCTTCTCTAAGTGTCATTTCTGTCTACTTATTAATTAATTCACCTTGTGCTGTTGGGCTCACAGGAGTCTAGAATTTAACTGCAGAAGTTCTGGTGACTTCCCCTTCCCCTGTTTCCCACAGTCTACACATTTCCACAAAAATGCTTCATAAACTTTGGGATTCCCAAGAATATTTGTTTATATGAAGCATGACTATAAAATTAAGGGGATGCACGTAGAACAGTTGAATTATTCACACAGGGAATTATTAATTCACAGTTTCTGTTATGAAGCTGTTGTTCTTCTTGACTTAAACAGAATTCTCTCTGTATCTTGTTTGCAAGCCCATGTTGTGTTATGTTAGGCTATAATTGTGTTATTTGTAGAAGGGAATTATATAATTACAACATGATGGTGGCAGGCCGGTAACCATGACTCCTACAACTGTTCCGTCAATTTCTGCTCTTTTATGCAATGGTGAATATTTTTAGTGGTTCTATTATTTGTTCTTTTTAAAAAAACTTGGAGCCTATAATGTGAGTTCTTTCTATTAAAAAAAAAACTCTTGCATGTTTCCTCCTTTTAAATAGTTATAGAGCACTACAAGGAAGCTGGGGTAAGTCTCCTAATTTAAATAAAAATATTTATCACTGGCACCACCATCTATTTTATTTCTAAGACTATAATATTTGCATTTCTTGAACTTTATTTTTAGCTTTTTATCTGTAATATTAGTTCCTTGCTATTCTTTATGTACCGAGTTCCTTCCTCTTCTTTTCCATCCATCACTCCAACACGAATTAATAAAACACCTCCACGCTGCTGCAGTCCGGCTCGCCCAGCTTCTAAGGAGGCTGCGGCCAGAGTCACAGATCCGTGGCCGGCCTGCCCCACATGGACAAACCCGGCCTTGACGTGAAATACCAAGATCTGGGGACACAGCTCAGTGACAGAGCGCTTGCTGGAATCTGGGTTCCTTCTGCAGGAGCAAAAAGTAAAAATTTTTCTGACTGGTGTTCCTGCTACTCTTAACCTTGTCTGATGTCGTCTTCTCTTACTACGCTTCAGCTTGCCTGCAGTCTGAGCTGTGCTCTTTCCATCACAGAGGCTGTTCTAAGACTAAGCATTTCTCCCAGCAGACGCTGTAGAACCCGAGGTATTCACAGCCCCTTGTTCACCGAGTGGGGAACCTTTTTGGCTTTACAAGGCCTCCTGAGGCTGGGCGCAAAGCACTGAGGTGCAGGGCTGCAGGCTTCGCAGCGTGTCACAGCGAATGTTAAAGTCCTCTTCCTTTTCTAAATGTAAAGTCCACTGTGGGCAAACTACAAAGCCAAGGTCAAAGGAGACCCTCTATGTTAAACACTTAGAAATATGAATACTGAAGCATGAGTGCATTCTTGTTCCTAACCTTCATGAGCTACTTTATTATTTTGAGATAATATTAGCAAACTATTCAGCAGTCCCTTTTTTCATGTTTGAGACTTTCTGATCAGGAGAAAATTGCAGAGTATCACAAACAGAAAATGCTCTATTTCTTATATGGTTCCCACTGTACTCTTAGGACACTAGATTCACCATCGGAGTCTGAAGGCAGCCTGAGAGTAGAGCGGAACTCAAGGACCAAGAGGTGCGTCAGGCAGCTGAGCGTCATTGCGTCATTGCGTCATTGCGTGCGCCAGGCGTCCGCGTGCCTGGACCCCACCCCACCCCCACTGCCCCGGGACCCGCCCCCCCACGCGCCTCGGCCTCGCTCCCCCGCGGCCCGCTTCCGGTTGCTCCTCCTCTCCTGGAAACGCGCTGCTGTGCGAGTGCAGCTGGGGGTTAATCCTGGACGCGGTGATTCTTCCGCCTAAAGCAACCAGGAGAAAATGCGACCACATGTCCTCTTGGAAGGAAACAACCAAGATAATCTCCAGTTTATTATTTCCCATCAAAATTTAACTATTTGTAACTGAAAAAAAAAAAGTAAAACAATACGATGTTACTGTACAACAGACTCTGTTGGCATTTAGGAAGAAAACCCTTGTACTTAAAGGGTTCTCAAATTAAGGACATTTTGTTCTAGATAAAATAATGGCTTTTTGTTACTTCAATGACTTTCCTTAATCTCCAGATTTAGAGCAAAGAGAAGCCTCAATTTTGCTTTTCTCTTTTCACTGTATTAGAGCAATATTTACTTTGTGCTTAATTCCCTGTAATTGAGACATGGTGGCAGCCTTATACCTTCTATCATGGATAGGAGCGTTTGTTAGTCCATTCTATCTGTCCCTCCGTCCGGCTGTCTTTCTGTCTATATCTATTCTTTTTTTTCGATACCAGGGATCAAACTCTGTCCCTTGTGCTTCCAGGGTAGGCACGGTACCACTTGAGCTAAATGCCCAGCTGCTGGTCGGTTCCTTGTGCACTCCACAGTCCGTATCTCGGCAGTGTCCAGAAGGTTTTGTGACTTGTACACAGCTGTGAATCTCACTCCTGCATCGTGAATGGTGATACTGTGTTCTGATTTCCAATATTAAATGATTTAACGATTAGAGAAATAACAAAATTGATGCAAATAAATAGTAACTGTGATTATATTACTATTAAATAATTTAAAATGTAACAGAATGATGTATGGTTAGTTGCCATGGCTATATAAAAGATGTAAAATGTGACTTTCAACGTCTGGTCTTCTTTCATTTCGCCTGAGAACACAGCAAGGAGAGGACAGCTGGTTCCCAGGCGCCGTTACCCAGAAGTCCACAGGGAGGCGGGGCCGCACAGGAGGCTTCCAGGGACTCAGCTCGGCCGAGGGGCTCCATGCATGGAGGTTATTTGACGTTTTTCTCAACCGACCATAGAAACCCCTTCTTTAGGGTTCTTCTCAGGCACCCCGGGCCCCTGGCCACCTGTGTGGACGGGGAGACGATGTTCCTTCTCCATGGCGAGATCGGCCCTTCGGGGCAGAGGATGCCCAGCGCTGGGTCTGGGCATCACCTCCCGGCCCGCGTGAAGTCCTGGCCTGTGTGGCCTCTCGGGTTTCATCCCAGCCTGGGAGCAAACGCTTCACGGCTTTGGGGAGGAGCTGATCGAAGTGGAGGGAGAATAATTTTTGAAACATAAAACTATGTACAAAATCTAGAGGACGCCTCTTAGCCCACTGCTTATGCCAAATGTGCCTCCATCTATTATATTTTACAAAATAGCAGTGGTGTTTTATAAAATGGCTCTTGCAGTTGACCCGAATTATGTATATATTTAGTCAGACTTGTAAGAGATTTTATCATGTTGAATGTTCCAGGTTCCGTAAACATGTAAAAGAAAGTCAGCCTTTGAATATGTACTTGAATGCTAACTGTGATCACACACACACAGAGACACACACCCGTGTGCACATGTGAATATTCATATAACACATAACCTGCCTGTAAATGGGAAAACTTCCTATTGTTTATGTAATGCAGCTCTATAGAAGCAAATGTTATTCACTGTCTCATTTTGGAAGGTTTGCCTTTCATGGGAAAGACTAAACTCATTGTTAGTGAATCTTATTTCCAAATTTGTCCTCACCTCCAAATGCATTGCTGAATTATTACAGTAGAATTATATGACTTTTTTTCATTTGTTTTGTATATATAATTTCCCATCAGGATTATAAGCTACCTAGATTAAAAAAAAAAGAATATCTCTTTATTTTTCCTTTGGACTAACTAATGAAAAATAGAAAGTAATAATATGGGAAATAAACTTTCAACTTCATAATTTTCAAGCATGTTAATATTTACTTTCTGATTTAATCTCATGCCTGTATCTCAGGGAGGCCAAAGAGCACTTTTTTGTTTTTAAACAGGGTCTCCCTTTGTAGTTCAGGCTGGCCCTGAGCTCACTATGTAGCTCAAGTAAGCATCAAATTCGCAGCAATCCTCCTGCCTCTGCCTCCCGAATGCTGGGACTATAGGCATGAGCCACCACACCAGGTATTGTGCTGTGTAGTTACCAGGAATCAAACTCAAGACCTTGTGCTTGCCAGGCAGATGTCAGAACCATTGAACTAAATCCCCGGCCCCCAAAGAGCATTTTTGAAGAATGACAGCTAATAAAGCTAGAAATTGTGTTTCTAGGATTGATGTTCAGCTCTTCATTGCGTACTGATCAGTGGCCAGTTATCAGTGGCATCACTGTATGTGGGTGGCAAACATAACTGTATGCTGGGAAGAAAAAAATGTTATTAAGTCTTAGATGGAGACTCTCCCTCCATCACATGAACATTTCTAAGGTAGAGTGAGTTTCTGAACTAAATAAAGATCTAGAAACTTCTCTACTGATGCATATTTGTTTACTGAAATTACAGTCTCCATAAATGCATTTTTTGTCCTCTACTCCAGAAGAGCAAAATCTCCACTTGTATTGTTTCCTTTATTTTTCTACCCCAGAAAGTGACAGTAGATGTCTCTGCTATAAAGTTACTTATTATAAAGCTCTCTCTCTTAAAGGTAGCATTTTTAGTCTACCATTAGAAAGCTAAAATTATTGTGTTTTTCAAGCCAAAGTCTAAGGCTGTTAAAAGGTCATATAAAATTTACAGCTTTTTAAATTCTACTTTGGAACATGTTTCTTCTATAAAAAGCTATCTTTTGACTGCTAGGCTTTTCCCTCAGGAAAAGTCCATGACGTTTTATTGTGTCAAGATCATTTATTACAGGGCCGAAGTTTTCATTGAGTCAAAACATAGTGAAGCACTTTTTCTCAAAAATGAGATTTTATCACAGAAAGATATGAGTTGAGTAATAAGGAGAGGAAAAGCAGGAATTAAAAAGCTAGTCCTCAGTACTGAAAAATCTAGCCAATGAATCATTTATTTAAAGATGAAATCCTGAATCAGCCAGCACGACCTCTGCTGTATGGGGACAGGGACAGCTCGTGTCTCAGTATTTATGTAGTGTGTCCCCTGCATTCTTTGGGTGCACAGGAAAAACTGAGACTCTTAATTATCCAGGTATACCTTAGTTTATTTTGTTTCATTATGCTTTGAATTAATATAAATATTTACAAAGTATACATTAATATATGTGTGTATGTATCCAAGTTGTTTATTAAAATCTAATTTAAATATTTTAGCTTGTTTTGTTCTGAAGGATTATTGAGGGGCAGAGAGGCCTGCAGTAGACTGTTTTTTCTCTCTTGTCTAATGCTCCTTTCTCCTTCTCATCCTCTTTCTTTTCTTTCCCTCTCTTTCTCTCCTCTTTCAGTAGAAGCTATTGAACTCAGGATCTAACACACCTATACTAGTACTCTACTACAGAGCTATATGCCCCGGCCTTGGCTTGTTTTCTGTAGCTCCTTAGAGAAGATTCCTCCCTTCCTCAGAAGGGAGCTGTGGATTGCTTTTTGGCTTCTTAAATAAGGGCGGAACACCACAGAATCGGTTATTTATCAGTAGCACACATTTTTACCTCGTCAGTGAGAGAGCCTGGGATCCTGTGTGGCAGCAAAATAAGACAGATGGGTATGTAGAACATTCGGGCTGTGGAGGAGATAAAATGAGAATGTGGAGTTTAGAAGGGAGACTCAGTATTGTACCTAACTCGTTTTCACTCATCTTGATCCATAAGACAAAGGCCGTGTGCCGTCACAGAAAAAAATGAGTGGGTAAGTAAATGCAATTACTTATCAAAATTTTCCCAGAACTTTGTCATTAGTAACATGTAGAGAAGTTAGACTGATTCACACTTGCGACTTCTAAAACCATAAATAACAAACGTTTCTCACAAAAAGAAGTACTACAGAAACTTGATAAAAATATTTATTCATTTATTGGTATTCTGTAACATTCGGTAAGTGAACAGTGGCTACCTAGGATTTTCTTTTTCTATATGACTTTTATTCCATGATTGCCAACAGTGAACATCTAATATGAATTTCATTTTCTCCAGAAAACTTACTGGACTCTGCACAAATATTGTACTTGGGGGAAACTAAAGACAGATGTTGGTGTATCTGTGTGTTTGGATGATTGAGAATAGTTTTGCTGAATGACATGCCTCGTACGACTTGACATACTCCTGGTAAAACCTCAAAAACCGTGGGGTGTCTGCTGATCGCACAGAATTAAGTTCTGATTGCACAGAATTAAATAAGTTCATACATGAATGTCAGGCAGATGGAGATGCTACTTTGGCCTTACTTTGCTTAATTCATCTTTAACAGCCATTTCAGTAAATTTAATAGTACTGAAACAAGCCGGGCGTGGTGGCTCCCACCCGTCATCCCAGCACTCGGGAGGCAGAGGCAGGAGGATTGCTGAGTTCGAGGCTTGCCTGGACTGCATAGTGAGCTCGGAGCCAGCCTGAACTACAAAGCGAGACCCTGTCTTAAAAAAAAAAAAACAGTACTGAAACAGTAGTTTTCTGTAGGTCTGTCGTCTAGAGCAATCGGCTAAGTCTTAACCAATCTCTAAAGAAAGAAAAACACAGTTTCCGCATCAGCGAGGATCAGCATTCACGTCGACTCACTCGCAAGACGCAGCGATCCAGGGAGAGACGGTGTCCCGTGCCGGGCCTGACCGTTCCGGGCGCTGCTCCCTTCGCTCCTGCTTTCGGTTGTTGGCTGGAGGGAGAGATCAGCCCGAGACCGCTCTGCCCTGCAGGGTCAGCCTTGAGGGTTTCTCAGGTGGTAGGACGGGTTTCGTGGGGTGAGACCCTGCCTCGCCCCTCAAGTGACACGCTTGGGGCTTATGCCAATTTTCGTCTATTTCTGGCCCACGGACCCTTCAGTTCTTGGCACAAGATCTTCGCTCTTCTGCTCTGCTTCGAGCCGCGGGTAAAATTCAGCAGTTGGTCAGCTCCCTGCTTGGCTTTCTGCAGACACCGGAAGCTCAATCAGGCCAGTCGGTTTGTGGCTCCTTTGCCCTTCTATAATTTTTTTTTAAACATGTGGAAAATGCTTATCTGTTCAAAATGAATCTCTTTCTGTACACATTTACTCAACTTGCAATTCCTGACCCTATCATGTTTGGCCAGCAAATGACTTTTTGAACATTTAGGTGGCACGTGACTATGCCAGGGTTTGTTATGATAGTGACTCATAAAGATATGCTGCTGTGAATATTTCCAGCAATAATCTCTACTCAAACATCGGCAGGAAATTGAGATAGCTACAAACAGTAATCTGATTGCATCTGTGAAATCTCCCTAGCAAAGTCATGTACCAACCACGAATAAATAACTGGGATGTTTTACGTTTTAGGTGATGAGAAGGCGCGGAAATGGTGTTGGGGAGAGAAGCCTAGCGAGGGAAACAGTGTTTCCGGGAACCTTTAAAAGCCAGCTGAGTTTGGAAACCATGGAGTTAGAATCAGTTACCTCCCGCTTGTGCAGCGGAGGGACGTGTGACAGTG
>PVIC010019101.1:0-30869 GCA_004025085.1 Thryonomys swinderianus | reverse complement strand
GGATGCCTGACTGAGAAGGTAAATGACCTCTGACTTGGACCCCTGACCTCTGTTCCTCAAGTTGGCTACTTGTTGTTTTCCTTCCTGTTCCTGTGCAGGTTCGGACTAAATTTGAATAGAATTAATTGTGTGCTAGTTGACATCCTTCTCCTGTTTGTGTACTGCTTTCCCAATGTTTTGTTCCTGTTTTTCTTCTCCTATAAGATAAAATGTAACCATTTTTGAGGCCATGTTGGCCCTCTGAAAAAGTATAAATACAACCTGCTCAATAAACGGGTGCCTGCTCAGTATTGACTGAGAGGTCCTCCCGAGCCCATTTTCCTGTCTTCTTCTCTTTTCTTAATCCGCGCCCCTTGACTTCACGACCCCGCTGTTTTGTCTGGCTGGCTCCGGCAATTAACTTTACTGAGTTTCTTTCCATCAAGCAAAATGAAAATGACTCTTGAATCAGGCATTTCCCAGAACCAGAGCAGGCTCTGAGTGCTCCCTCCAAACAATGCCACTGGGCCGAACCTACAGGGAAACAAAAGTGAGACACTGACAACAGCTTACTTGGCCAGTCCAGTGACTCCACCAGCCACGTGGCTACAGCTCAGTCAGCTGATCCTGATCAGTCAGCAGACCACAGCACTCTGACCAGCTCGGCCCTGAGTACTATGATTAAATCTTAATGCTCCGGTCTCTTCGGGCCAGTGAGGGTGCCCGTTCTCAACCCAGTGGCCTCCACCTTTTATCATCCCCATCCAGCTTCTTCGGTCCTGCTCTCCCAAATGAGAATTTACCCACAGCTTAGGGCTCAGAGCCCTGCTCAGCAGCCACCATTCTGGGTTTCCTGTCCCTGAAGAGCAGTCATGGTGAACCTGCAGCACAAGCGCCACAGCCGGCTTGTTCGTTATCACTGGAAGCTCTAAAAGCTTCGCCATGACTGGGTTAGAAAGTCCTCACGATTGGGCACTTGAGTTCTTCTCATTTCAGCCACAGAGATCATTGACCACAGATGGTGGCTCCACAGAAACACAGGACCTAAGAACACGGACCACCGGGGGCCAATTATGACCTTTCCTTCCTTGAGAAGGAAGACGATACCAAGAGTTTAGAGCAAGCACAGCCAGGTCCTCACAAACAACCCAACTCCAAACCAGATGACGGAAGAACAAGACGGTGAGGAATCTAACCACTCCAACCAAGCAGCCTCTTTATTATCTTTCGTAGCCAAAACGCTACAACAGCTACTGTATTTCTCTGCAGACTCGTCCCTGTTGGCTTAATAGGTTAGCACCCCAACTGGGAGCAGGAATAGGGTCTGGAAATCTCTGAACTAGTCTAATCCTGCCAGGGGGAAGAGGCAGGCCCTAGGAAAAGTCAAGGAGTGAAAGTCCCACGACAGGACACCTGCTTCTGACCCCTCGAGCAAAGCCGCCCGTCCTAAGATGTGGTCTGGCTTGGGGAAGCCTCGGACAAGTGCAAGGACCCAAGGTGCAGGGTCCTGCGATGTGGATGGTGAGAAGCAGCTGGAATGGTCCCTTCCAGCAGGGCTCAAGGCCAGACCTTCTCTGGACAGTCACGTGGGTTTTTCCTGACTCGCTTTTCTTTGTCTATCCCACGGTGATCTAGAGACCAGAAATCATAAAGATTTCGCAAAGGAGGGAAAGGTATCCTGCAGGTGGGGGGGGGGGTGGAATTAATGTCATTTATATGCACACACAAGTCAAAATAATCTACCAATTCAGTTCTCATGGAAATAAAAAAGAATCCTAAAATTCATGTGCAACCACAGACCAAAAAGAGCCAAAATAATCCTAAGAGAAAAAAATAAAGCTGGAGAAATCACAATACCCAAAACATATTGAAAGCCATGGTACCTAAAATAGTGTGGTACCAGCATAAAAATAGACCCATAGGGCTGGGGATTTAGCTCAAGTGGTACCACACCAACCTTAGACGTAGAAGGGCCCGAGTTCGATCCCCAGTACTGGAAAAAAAAAAATTGGCCCATAGACCAGTGGAACAGAATGGAGAACACAGAAATTAATCACATATTTACAGCCAGGTGCTCTGACAAAGGCACCAAAAACATATACCAGAGAGAGGACAGCCTCTTAAGTCAGGAGATCTGGCAAAACTGGACATCACACACAAAAATAAAGTAGACTCCTACCCTCCCACTCCACGCATGTGCAATCATACACACACAGACACACACACACCCCTCCACATTAGATCATAAAAGAATCGTGCAAGACCTGAAACATAGAAGACTCACTCAAGACATTGGTGTAAGTAACGAACATTCTGAACACAATAATGGAAGAAGTTTTAGTTTTCAAGTCACTTGAAAATAACCCAAGTTTTATAAATACCTGTCACTCAAGTCACCAGTTTGGCGAGGGGGCAGAGTCTCCTTCAGGGCCCTTCGGAGCACTGCCCTGTGGCGGTTAGGGCGGGTGCTCGTGGTTCTGAGTTCAGGCCTAAAAGCCACTTTTTGAGAGGAAGGAAACCTCCAGCTAGGATCTATCCTCCGCTCCGGGTGAAGAGGCCGCAGCTCTTCGGGGAGGCTCTGCCTCCCGCCCTTCCCTGGAGACCAGCTGCGGGCAGGGGAACTGGGCTCTTGCAGTCCGGCCCTCTTCTGACTGAGTCTCCAAAGGTGGGCAGAGCCCACTAACAAATGCTGCACACGGAGCACCATTCGTTCCACTGCTCTAGCTCAGCCGCCTTTGTGCTCTGAGGGGAAAGTCCTTATCAGAGCAGAAGCGCAGGTAAAAACCAGACACCCCACACACTCACACACAAGGCCCCAGCTTCTATGAACAGCTTTTTCCTCATTTGTCTTAATTAAAAGCCTCTGTGTGCTATATTTAAAATGCATCTTATTTCTGGGGAGACTTTGATCCTTCCTTTTGTAGTGTATCCTACAAATAAGCAATTTTGTCCTAATCAAGACCCCTGATTGTGTTCACTGTAATTCCCAAGCGTTTCTAGCAATTTCACCCATTTCTCATAAACAAATACCGAAAAGCTTCCCCAAATTAAAAATGGCCAGCCACGTGTGGGGGCGCACACCTATAATCTCAGCATTTGGGGGGCTGACAGAGGTGCATTGCTCATTTGAGGCCAGCCTGGGCTACAGAATGAGTTCAAGGCCAGCCTGAACTACAGAGATACTGCCTCAAAAAAAAAAAAAAAGTCAAAATGGCCACGATAGGGAAACGGTAAGAAACATTCGGGACATCAAGGCCCCGCGGCCCAGGACCCCCGTCTTTTCTTACCAGACCCAGGTCGGTTTATCTCTGGATAAGCCAGGCTTCTAACAGAACTCCCTACAGGTCTCGGGGCTGTTCTGCCACGGCTCCTGGTGTGGTTCAGACCAAAAAGTTTCCTCAAGCAAACTTAGCTTCTAGTACAAATCTGTGGAACTCCAGAATCACAGTGGGAGCTTACCCGGGAGCCAGAGGCAGCAGAAAGCAGGCGGCACAGACGCTCGAGGCTCCCCCGGGTCCCGCCTGCCACACTGACACCAACCTCAAGGCGAGGAGGGAACAGAGTCACGTGGCATGCCAGCCGATAACTTGCAGCTGGAGAGCCCGCCCCCAGCTCGAGCGGGAAAACAGGCACGGCCCGAGATAACTTACTGGCCACAGCCTCGCCGATCAGCCGTCAGCTGGTCACAGCTGGGCTAGGTCCCGTTTGACAGTTTAACCAGCCAGCACGCCACTGGCCCTCAGCAGCCGGCTCGACCTCCGTTACTGTCACAAATGCCATCAGTTTGGTCCCAGTGGGCTCTGCCCCAATCTCACTGCACATACTTTTACAAGGAGCATCACCTCCCTACCACCCCTTACCTCGCAGGCACCGTGGAAGACAGACTCAGACCCTGGGCCCGGGAGCGATCCCACGCGGTGGGTGCAGAAGCTGGGTGCCGAGGAGTTAGAGCAAGTCCCGGCTGACGCG
Source organism: Thryonomys swinderianus (assembly GCA_004025085.1). Lineage (NCBI taxonomy): Eukaryota > Metazoa > Chordata > Mammalia > Rodentia > Thryonomyidae > Thryonomys > Thryonomys swinderianus. Next base: position 26,921 of record PVIC010019101.1, on the reverse strand, counting down.
CTCCGCCTGTCTGCCCAGCATTACGTAAGCGTCAGAGCGACGTGGCAAATGGAACATCAAAAGTGCTCTTCTAATAACGCGAGACAACAACGTGAAGTGACAGAAAACCCCATGCCAGTTCTCTTCATTAGTGACCCACAAAATGAGCAGCCTGGAGACGGCGGTCGCTGTGCTGTGGATGTAACAGTTGCCCAGCAGGGGTGGGTGCCCAGATCTTGGCTTTAACCTGCCCGCTGCGCAGCCACCTGAGCTCCCCTGCTGTGCCCCGGCGTCCGGAGGCCCCTTCGCCAGCCCTTCCGCGGAGATCGGACCTGCTCGCAGGCCCTTCGCACCGGCCCGCGCTTCCTGACGGCCCGCAGTTCTCTGGGGCCACCCTCCCCCCTTCCTCGGCCATTTCTCTTCTCTCCAGCCTACTGCCACCACACACCACCCACTGCGTGCCCTCATTCAAGACTGCGTGCCCAGGTGGGGAGACAGAGTGATTCTGGGGTGACCGGGGAGCCCCAGTTTGGATTCACCCCAAGTTTCTCTCTGGAGCTATGTGACCTTGGAGCCCGCTCTGCCTGTCCCTCCGTCTGTAAGGGAAGAATGTGGGAGCTGTGGCTCAGAGCTGCTGAGGCCGAGATGAGATCACGCATGCATCGTGGAGACTGTGGGGGTTTGGGGGGACTGAGCAGGTCCACGTCTGATTGGATGAGGCCTGCGACGCCCTCCTGGGAGCCCGGCCTGGCCCTGCCCTCCGGGAGGTGATACGAGTGTGGTCTCTTCGGCCACCAACTTCCCTGTTTTGACGACTCATCACACACTCAGCTGTCCCCTGTGCCTGTGTGGCCTGGATCCAGGTCCTCGAGAGCGAAGAGCGGTGGAGGCGGGGCCTGGACGCCGGGTCCCCGCACCGCGCAGGAGCTGAGCTCGGGGACGGCAGGTGCCAGAGCCAATGTGTGAACAGAGAGACGTAGATTATATCAGTAAATTCACATCGGAGCAAGCAATAATGTCCCCGCACAAATGGATGTGTCGCCGCAAATGTGAGTCTCAACTAGCACATTTAGGGTACATATTACCTGATAATACCTGGAAGTATTGTTTTATTTCCATCCATTCAGTCTCAGTCATCAAGTGAATGTCCCGAACAGCGCAGAGATCCTGCCTCCCTGTCACAAGCAGCTGCCGCTTGCAGGGATGCACAGAAAACGCATCGCTGACCTAATACCAAGCCAAAGGGCTGTGCCCCCGAGGAAGGACAGTGGCAGGAGGGGTCCAGGCTGAGCTGCCGGGTGAGCTGGCCGCCGCCTCCTGTCAGCACCTCCGTTTCTGGCCCTGCGGAGGATGCGCCACCACCGCCGGGCTCAGCAGGCCGTGCTGTGTAAAGCCCCCGGCGCCGGAGACTCGCTCGGATCATTCCTTCCAAGTGACGCAGAAGAAAGACAGCAGCGGGAGGAGCCCCTTCCAGGCGACCTGCGCCGGCCACACCCACCTCTGGCCACAGCGGAGCCCAGGACAGAAACGCCGGCTGGGGGACCCAAGCCTCAGGGTGCTGAGTTCCAGGGCCCTGCGGCCCCGCGCAGGCTCTCTCCCACCCTCCCTCGCAGGCCCTGGCCCGCTGCCCGGGCGTCGAAGGTCTTCTCTGTCCGCCGTCCGCTTGTCTTCTCGTCTGCGAACCGGGCCGCACATTAGAGCTGTCCTTTCTCACCTCGTGCCCTTTCTGACACTGGCTTCTGTTCTTTGATTACTTTTTCCCACTTACTCCATCCCTTCTGGACGTCCCCCGAGGCCGCTTGCTCTGCCGCGCTGTCTCGCCTCGATGGGCACTTGTGTCGGGGGAGGGGCAGAGTGGAAGGGGGGCCTCGAGGGGCTCCGCTTGGTGCTGCTTGTGCCTCGCAGAAGGCCGTGGACCACGAGCTTTGTCCCTGGTGTGAGGGGCTGGGGTGCTGGAGCCTGAAGGGGTGAGGGGACCAGAAGGTAATTACAAGTTGGGGCGCCACCCTGAGAAGAGATTAGTTCGTTTCTGCAAGGCAGACCTGGCTCCTGAGTCGCTCTTGCTTCCTGTCTCCAACGGCCGCGTTCTATCTCTCAGTCCCCGTCCCACTGGCAAAAGATTTATCTCCCTGTTTCCTACCATCTACCTTTTATTTTGCTTTTTAATTTATTTATGCTTGGAGCTTCTTGTGGAAACCATGTGACATTTAAGCTTGTGTGTCCAGTTTATTTCACTCAACATGATGGTCTCCAGGTGCATACATTTTCCTACAACTGATGTGAGTTTATACATGCGGGAGAAAGGAGTACTACGCTGTTGTGAACAAGGTGACTTCCAGTGACTGGCCGGCACACCCCCCACCGATGTGCTGTGGTCCACCGTGATGCGTCACCAGAGGCCAGACACATGGGCTGCTCCATCTTTCACTTTCAGCCTACAAACCCGTGAGCTAAAGATAATCCTCTTTCCCGCACACAGTACCTAGCTTTGGGTATTTTCTTATAACAATAGAAAACCATGTGAGAAGGGCCTCAGTCTCCATTTGGCTGTGGGGAGACCAGGCCCAGGGAGCCAATCGCAGTCTCCCGTTCGGTCCACACTGAGCTGGAGAACAAGCAGGTCTGGCCCCCTCCAGCTCACTGTGTAGATGGACTGGGTTGGGACAGAGAGGCCTCTCGGGCTGCGCCTTGGCCTCTCCACTGGGCCCTGAGTGCCTAACAACCACGAACTTGGCAGCGAGTGCCTGCTGAGGGTGACGCCGGGCTCCTCTCTGGCACTGTGGGCCCAGCAAGCCACACCACGTAGGCACTATTGCTATGGTCGCTTAGAGACAAGGAAACGAGATCTAGAGCAACCCCAGATGCCGCAGAGGGCGAGAGAGACAGAGCTCAGACACGGGCCATCAAGGCCACGCGGTTCACTGTTGGCCCTGGCATTCAGCGGCATGATTCTTCCTCTTGGTTTTACTCTTTCAGAAACGGAAGTTCAGCGTGAGTATCCTGCTCGAGATCACAGGGCAAGAACATCCTCGCGCTCACGTGTCCGTCCCACCCGAGGCGAGTCGGTCTCCAAGTGTCCCCTCTGCGGTAAGGGCCGGTCACGCGGGATGAGGGCCCCAGTGCAGGGACCTCATCTCTGCCGCGAGAGGGGGGGCGTCTGTAATGGCCACTCACACTGCACCAAAGCAACGAACGAACCGGGGAAGCACAAGTCCACATCAGTTCACAGCTCACACAGAGATTTCGAGCGCTAGGGTCAGGTTTTAATGGGGTACATGAATTGCAAAAATTTTATCTGGAAAATGTACATAAATATTCATAAGTGACATTTTCTGCCATTTTCCATGTTTGAATGTTTAAAATCAGATTCAGACATCGCTGTTCTTCATCAGGCGAGTCATGGGGCCTTCACAATGCCGCAGGCCAACGTGGCCACATGTGTGTCGTCCCTGAAGGTTCGGCAGAACTGTCCATGGAGCCACACGAGTGTGTGTCCTCGTGTGTATGTGTGTGTTGCATTTCTTCAATAACTTCCTCCTTTCTGCTATAGAAATCTGTCAGTTGGTGTGTTTTCTGTTTCTAATCACATCCATTTTGGTAAATTGTATTTCTTTAGAAAATTATCCATTTCCACTAACGTTTTAAATATAGTCTCAAACAGCCCTGTAGTCTTGAGGTTAAATTTCTACTGGATCAAGTTCTTCTATCTTTTCCATGTCTTAGTTCATATATTTGAGCTTTTTACAGTTCTCTTTTTTTTTTCTGTTCTAAATGGGCTGATGGGTTGACTCATTGCTTTCAAACAAAATATTGAGGTATTGATTATGATTATTATGTCAGTTTCCTAGGGCTCTCATGACAGGTGCCATCAAAAGGGTGACTTCATGTGATAGCAGTTCAGTCTGTCACACACCTGGAGGTTCTGAGTCTGTGTTGGGATTTTTGGTCCACTTTTCCATTTGCCCCTTTTTACATCATATATTTTAGGTTAAGATGACCACAAGACATTAATGGTGATAGGTCTTTTTTTGTGTGTGTAATGTGTCTTTTTGCTCTTTTTGTTTTGTTTCTTTGAGACAGTCTTCCTTTGTAGTTCAGGCTGGCCCTGAACTCACTATGTAGCCCAGGCAAGCCTCAAACTCCCAGCAACCTTCCTTCCTCGGCCTCCTGAGTGCTGGGATGACAGGCGTGAGCCACCACGCCTGGCGAGTTCTTCTTTTTTTTAGTACTGGGAGTTGAACTCGGGCCTTTGTGCTTGCAAGGTAGGTGCGGTACCCCTCGAGCTAAATCCCTGGCCCCTCTGACAGCTCTTAGTCCAAAAGAAGGGAATCGCCTTTGGAAGCCCTGACCTCCTCAGCGTGGTGGTGCCCAGTGCAGGCGGCTGCCCAGGGACGAGAGTAAAGTCAGGGCCACAAAGATGGTGCCCAGCTCTGTCTGTGGCATTGGGACTCTATGGAGCACCTGCTTCATCAGCGAGCACAAGTCTTCGCAGAGCTGCCATAGGCCGCTGGGCAGTGCCAAGGGTGGTGTCAGGCTCAGAGAAGGGCCCTGCAGGGACGGCGATGGCCGCTGCAGGGTGGGGGCACAGGCCTGCTTCGCCCTGCCCCAGAGCTGAGACACCGGATGCACCCGCCTCTTCCTCTGAGCCGCTGGGAGTGTCTGCCCGGAGGAGGCGGGGAAGGATCTCCAGTCGGAAGCTCTTCCTCTCACCTCTGCAGTTTTTCTGCAGCTCTGAACATTTCCTTTGTGCAAAAACAAAAAGAGGAGGCCGTCCTCTGCCAGGATTTTTACTTATCACAGATGAAAGGGCATCATCTTGTACAGATTTTGAAATCCCTTAAAAACGAGTATCAAAGAGTCCAAGGCCCATTCATCTAAATTGCTTTAACACTTTGAAAAGAATAAAAGACAGTTTCTCCAATCTGCAAATGAGTGTAACCTACAAAATTACAGATTAAATGCTGGGGGAGAAAAACATCTTAGGTGCCTGCTTGAAATAAGCATTATTTGAAGGGAAAGAAATATTACCTCAATATTTTAAAATCATGTTTTGAAATAAATGAGAATAAGATATGTACTTAGGCCCAATGAAAAGTGACAGGGAGAGAAAATTCTACTTGAGCAGAAACTAGTTGCCATTAAATTTCATTCAATAAAATTTCCCAAGGAGGGATCAGCTCCATAAGAGGCTATTTTTACAACCTTTGCAGAAGCCCTTCCACATGAATCTAAATTTCCAAGCCACTTTCTCCTTGGAAGACAATATATCGTTCTCAAAGTTGAGAGCAGACGTCTCGTTTCAGTTGGCAGGAGAGAGGCCTTTTCACTTTCCGTCTCTCCCATTTAAATTTATTCTCTGGTGCTCAGGCAGTAAAAATAGAGAGGAAGACCTATAATATTTGATAATCTTGATTTTGGAGCTCCAGCCAGAATGAGAAAGCCGTAAGAACATATTAACATATTACATTTATATCCTAGTGCCTCCAAGGGGCTAACGGAGTTGTAGCAGACAGGCGTGCGGTCCGGCTAGCCCAGCACCCTCCTGCAGGCGTGCGGGCACCGAGGGGAGGAGTGCCAGTGCTGCCCCCTCACCTGGGAGGCCCTCTGCCTCCGGACAAGTGCTGTGCTGAGCCTGGTGCTCTGACTCAGGGGACCGTATTTGCTCACAGAGGGCATCTTTGGGGTTCTTCCTATTTTCCTGTATTACCGAGTTGATACAGAGTAATGTAGAAAAACTACAAGATTTGAATAAACAATAAACTCAGGGAGGAATGCCCCAAAACACCACAAGACAACCAAGACACCTCTTTATCATTTTTCGTACAGCCATCCAATTGGGCTGCTATTCTGCACACAGGCATAAACACAGATGGGACTCTACTATGTGTTTTTACACACACACACACATTTGCCAGCACACCTACACCAACCTGTCAACAGCTTCAGAAGCTTTTATTTTTGCAATCACCAAACCCTTTTAGGTGAACAAATATTTCCAGATGTCTGTCATTATCCAGTGTTAACAATGAAATCTATATATCCACTTAGCAATGCTTTCTTTCAAAGACTTTTATTTTTATTTTAAATTGTTTAAATTTTTTCTTTATTTTCTCTTCCCTTTTTACATTTGACCTGGGCCCGCGCCTCCAATATAACCAAAAATTACTCTCCTGATTTCCATCTTTCTACGCGCTTCTCCACGTGGAGGGAGACACACAGGAAGAAAGTGAAGCCCACAGGGTAAGAGGGTCTGAAGGGGATGTTCGGAGTGTTCAGCCAAAAGCCGAGAAGCCCCGGGGAGAGCTGCAGAGGGGTCTGTCTCCTGCCAGCGAGGAAGGCTGTGGGCGCGCCCTGGCATCGGTGGCGCCGACCCTGGGGGGGGGGGGGTCCCGTGGGTCCTCGCGCATGCTCGGTACTCCACCCGCCCGCGCTGCTCCACGCCCCCACCGCCCTCCCTCCATCTCATTGGCCGTTGCTGGTCACGTGGGCCCCACCCGCTGCACAGCCACGGGCGCTGGCAGCTTCTGCCCCCTCTGAGCTAAATGCCGTGAGAAGAGGACCCGGGAGCGGTCGGGGCGTCGGGCACCCCGGCTTCTGCCGGAACAGTACGCCAGAGCGCGGCAATGGGGCTGAAAACCAGCAAGCAAGGACAGCAGCCTCCTCTTTGCGGATGAGGGCGCCTCAGGGACGGAAGGGCCCGTTTTCCTCCTCCGGGGCTCCAGGCAGAGCCGAGCGGGGGGCCTGGGTTCTCCTCGGGCCTCTGGGCAGCCCACGGTCACTTTGCGCGGAGCGTCCGCGCCCGGGTGAGACCCGGCCAGGCCGAATTGTGCTTCCTGGCTGACGTGTGGCTCCCCGCTGGGCCGTCGCCTCGTCCGGCCCTTTCATCCGCTGCAGCTGCGACTCTGCATCTGCACAGGTGACACGCGAAAAGTGGGCTGAACTTCTGGCCCTTTCAGCTGTGGGAGGAGCTTGTACAATCGCTCGGGCCACTGGCTGTGGGTGGACACGGAGCTGCCGCCCACGCGCCGCGTCTGTGCCGCTTTCCGTCTGCGGCACCCGTGGCCCAGGGTCTCCGCAGGCCACGGCTCTGCTCGGGCCCCGCCTCGGGCGAGCTCAGACCCGCCTCAGGGCTGGACGCGGGTCGACCGCGGAGCTCTGCTGTCCAGGAAAGGCTGCCCTTCCGAGAGCTAACGCTGCCCACAGGCCTGTCACCTGTGGATGTCACTAGCTCTACTGTAATACGGTACTTAGGGCATTGATGAGGGAGAATTTGTACAGTGATTCCAAATAATTATCATTGGCAAGCAAAAATCTGACGGTTTATGAAACAAGTAAGACACCTTCTCTAGACTGTGTTCAATGCTTTGAAAAGAGCATCGTAACTACAAAGGAGACCATTTGTTAAAAAACAGGGTGGCCAGCCGGGCGTGGTGGCTCACGCCTGTCATCCCAGCACTCGGGAGGCAGAGGCAGGAGGATTGCTGAGTTCCAGGCTTGCCTGGGCTACCTAGTGAGCTCAGAGCCAGCCTGAACTACAAAGCGAGACCCTGTCTCAAAAAAAAAAAAAAAAAAAAAACCAGGGTGGCCAGAGTATTTTCCTGGTACTGACTTCTGGCCTGTGCAGGAAATCCGCACCCACAAAATTCCTGTCCCAGAATGCTTCAGCCAGCAAGAGGGCTCAGAGTTCACTTTTACTGAAGTGTTCAAATCTTTTTTATTTGATTGAAAGTTGCTTCCCGTGAAGAAAGATTGCGTGTGGCCGCTAGTACACTCACCCAGCAACCTGACTCGCTTCAGTTTAAATTTCTTGGTCTTGTTTTGTTTTTAGACTCTGCCCATGAACAGGGTGGTTCTGAGCATCTTTTTCAGACTCGGTTCGTATCTCAAGCTCTGCGGTCACGGACCTCCGCCTGGAGACGGTTCCCTGGGGCCATCGCTCCCCGGTCGGGGCGGGGCGGGGGACGGGAGGGAATGCAGCTGGCGCTCAGGGTGCTCGGAGACGGGGTCTGCGCCCGGAAAGCTGTGCTCCCCGTGTCTCACACTGCACCCCAGCCGCCAAACGTCCTCTGTGAAACCCACGCAGGAACTCAGCCCCACGTTTTATACATCCCGCGGCCCGTGGGGGGCGCTGTGGAGATGCTGTCATGCGGGCACTAGTGAGCACACAAGAGACGCCCAGGCCGCTGCACCTGCTCTGTCCCTGGCACGCTTTCTGCTGTGTGTCGGCACACCTAGGGGGCCCTCACAAGGTGGCAGTGCCAGCCTACAAAACTGTAAGCCCAACAGACCTCTTTATACCTCACCTGGCCGCAGGGACTGGGCGTGACAACTGGAAACGACCGCGTCCCGCCTCTGCCCCAGCGGGTGTGCACAGTGCGGTTCTGAGCACGCGGCTGCTCGCTGAGAACCAAGCGCACAGCAGGAACGGCGCCCTCTCACCCGTCTGCCCCGTGTCAGCTACCAGCAGCCGCCAGGAGCCTCCCGCCGTCTGACTCCACGGTCACCTCCCGCACGGCTCACAAATGCCAGGGCAGCCGCAGCAGGGTTTGTGACGCCGGCTGTCACTTCCCTTGACTTCTACGATCTGTAACACCAGGAAGAAGCTGTGCCACCAAGTTCCTCTCCCGGGTGACTGCCATCTACACCTGACGGCCGTGACTTCTCCATTTTTCCAGTCGTCACTCAAGACAAGGTGTTTTCCTGTGCTGCTCCGCTGCCCTGCTCCTTGGGTTCAAGGCCGAGACAGGCACACGTCATGGTGCGCGGCTGCTGCTTTCCTGAGGAGTGGGCAGGCCCCAGCCAGCGCCTGGGCACAGTGGGCGTTTGGAGACGATGTCAGCCAGGAGACCACGCTAGGATGAAATGAGCGGTGAGGCGGCAGGAAGTGCAGCCAGCGTCTGCCAGGGCGATGCCAATCTGTAGCCGGGCAGCCCTTCGCTCGGCACCCGTCACCAGGAGCAAGGTGGAAATACAAAGGCGAGAAAGGTTCCTGCAGGGAGAAGCTGAGGGCGAGCGGAGGCTCTTCCGTCTCTCGCCTCCAGCGAGGTTGCACGAAGAATCCTCGGTGGAACTCACGGCTCAGGGATGCCTGCAGCGGGCCGGTGCTGTGCGACGCCCCCGGCCCACAGGTGAGCCTTTCCCGTCACCACGGAGGAAAGGTGTCCTCTCCCGTCTGCGCACAGCACGTGCTCACACACGCAACTTACACACTGCAGACCCTTCCGACACCCGCCAGGGACCACGGGGAAGACCGGCAGCGGCCACCAGTGGCTGCAGAACCAGCTGCCCGTAACCAGGGTCGATCTGCATGCGGCCCCGCGTGTGAGGCCCCTGCAGAGAAAGGCCAGCCAGCCCACTAGACACCGAGGCGGGGACGATTTTAAGAAAACAGGTGGGGAAGGTGGGGTTGCCTTAGGATGTGTGAAACTCACAGGCTCCATTCCAGGAAGACTGGGTGTACAAATGAGTGGGTGTGCAAACGAACAGGTGAGCATCACCATACAGAAACAAAAGCAGCAAGGACAGACATACGTCCTTCACCGAGTCAGCAAATACTGAGACCAGTGCTCCAGGGCTGAGGAGGGCGTGAGTCCCAGGGAGACAAGTGACTTTTTAGAACTTTCTGAAGAGCAATTTGCCATTAGATAACAAAGCCTTAGAAATGAAAATCATTTAGCCCAGTAATGACTGTAATTACACTTGTAGGGCTTTATCCACAGGAAATAAGAAGTGAAGATAAAGATCTTCTTTGCATGTATAGAAGAAATTCAAACAACCCAATGCGAACATGAATACAAAAATTCATGAATGTCTACTGTTTAAGTACAGGAATTCAAAGTATGTTTATAAAGTGCTTTGAAAGCCAAAAGCAATAGCAAGTGGAAAAAAGTGGAATTCTAGCATTGCATAGAGGGAAGGGCTAGAAGAAAATATGCCGAAGTGTAAATAAAGGAGATGGAATTACGAGGGACTATTCTTCTCTTCTTTACCCTTTAACTGCCCAAAATAGGTAATTGTGACTCTGATAAAATAGAAAAATATCTGAACAAAGGTTAAACGCTGGCGGTGCGGCACAGTGCCGTGCAGTGGGGACTGTGGCCAGGCGTGTGGCCAGCAGGCGGCCCTGGGACCAGCCCTGGGGCTGCTACAGCGCCTGCTCCTCCAGGTCAGAGGCCACCACGAGCCTGTCTGCACCGGACATGCTGCTGCTGGAGCTTCCCATGTCGCTGACCCCGCACCCCTGCAGACCACCCACGGCAGCCCCCACAGTGCTCACCTCTCTGCGACCTGCTCCTCCCACATGGTGTGGCCCACGACGCCACACCAGTGTCTCCACAGACGGTCAACCCAGCCACTGGGCGATCGTGCACCCCAGTGATCTGGAAGATCCGGAAGGTACTCCCAAGGCAGGTGAGGGCGTCTCCCAGAAGATCGGGGCTGCCCCTCCCAGCAGTCGCCCCGGGACCATGGCCTCTCTTCCCAGCCGGCGGAGCCACTTCCTGTTCTTCCTGTCACAGCACTGGGTCACTGTCCCCCGTCCCCACGCATGCTGGCTTTGGGCAGCATCTGCCCGGTTCATGGCCTTGCGCTCGAGGGAGCTGAGTCCCCGGGTCTGAACTTGGAATCCTCACCTCACTCCCTTAAATCTGAGCTCTGTGCGTAGAAAAGTGGAGGTGATCAAAGGAAACTGTTTTTCGGGTAGGAGAGATGGTGCCCGATCCCGACTGTCAAGTCCTGCAGGCAATGTGGAATTGACCAGCCCTCCTGGTGACGGGCTTCGGGCACTGGGGGAGGAGCGATCTCGTGTTCCAGTTTATCTCCAAGCAGTGAAGATAAGAGTCACTCCATTGACGTGATTTCCCCAGAAAACAATCTTGTCCTTACTTCTTTTGAATGTACTATAACTTCAGGGAGAAAATGCCCTTTCCTGAGGTGATGGAGAATTAAAAGAGAGAAAAGTATGTTCTCTTTACAGAAGACATATTTATTTGCTGAGGCATTTTTCTTATCCCTGGGCAGAATGAAATATGCAATCGAGATTCTCTGCTTGGCTTTAACTGCGGTGTATGTTGTCATATTTCCTGCTAGTTGAAAATTTTGTGATTTTTTTTTTAAATTTGACAGTAGGGTTGCCATTTACAGTTTAACGATTGCCTAGAAAGAGGGAAGAAATGTTATTCTGAAGCAGTGAATATTTTTCACTCTGCTAAGGAATTATTGCAATTTGACATACGAAATCTAAAGCATAGATAAGTGTGATCTTGAAAAACTGTCCTTTGTTAGCTTGAAGATAACCAGAGAAACAAGCGCTGTTGCTGGTATCGCATTTTTCACGGCCAGCGGAACTCAGCCGGGGCCACAGTGGGCTGTTCAGCACCGGCTGTCCTGGGGGGACACGGCCACCCTCTGCCCGCCGGACAGGGAAAATCACGACCGTCACTTCCCTGGACGAACTATACATTCCAACATCCTTAAAATTTTACCTCTATAAAAGATACGGAATGACCTAGGCAGTGGTCTTTCTGCTCTGTTCCATAGGAGAATTCATTTGTCTTCTACGCAGAATTTACAAGTTTGAGTAGTCACATTTTGCTTGAAGTTTTTATTTACCAGCAGAAATATCAGATATAAATCTCTGGACACAATTTCAGGGCGTGGTAATTTTTCCACTCGGACGACTTTCTTCCGGGTCGCTGGCTCCCCGCCGGTTCTGCAGTGGGGACAGCATGACAGTGACAGGCCTCGCGCCCTCCCGTGTCCTGGGAGAGACGGGCGGGCCAGGGCTGGGGAGGCTCAGCACAGCCCTTGGGCACGAAGGAGCTGCGTTCCGTGTTCGGTGCCGGCTTCTGAGACTCTCACAGAATATAAGCACGAATATTCCTTCCAATGAAGGAATACAACTTAAAGTGGTCCGTTTGCAAGACGAAGTTGCTGACTCTGAGCAGAACGTTTCTAGCCGCTTGCCCAACGGCTTTGGGCATGACAGAGCTTGGGCACCTGGAAGGTCCCTAAACAAACAGGATATTGGGGAGAAACGAACTATTCGGACAGTCTCTGTTGAGAAATGTAGACGTGAGTGGGGAAGGGAGAGGAAAGAACAGAAAGGGTCCGGGAAGAGTGACAGCCCCTAGCACTCAGCTGGCGCTGCCCCGGGAAAGAGAGTGGTGCCCGGGGAGGAAAGTGCTTATGGGAACTGCCCGGGGCGCCCGCCCGCCAGACCCGAGCTGGCTGGTGAGACTGACGCTGACTTCTCACTTCCGCTGTGCTCGAGTCTTCAAGTCCGGTCCCCGGGTTTGCACAGATGAGAGCACTTCTCACAGCCCGAGCGGGAGACACGCTCGTTTTCGTCTGGTTTCGCGGGGAGGAGTCACAGAAGGAAGCCAGGCCGCGGCTGGAACAGGGCTGAGCGCCAAACAGGTGGGAACGCGCGTGGCCCGGGCCGGGAGCAGGCTGCCCGGTCCGCACCCCTTCGCCGCTGGCGGCCCCAGCACTGTCCCTGAGCTGGCGGAGAAGCCTGGGACCCCGCGGTCAGGGACCGGAGGAGAGCGGGGAGCGCAAGCCCGGGGCTGCCCTGTTCTGTTCCCGAGACCGAGAAGACAGCGCCACGCGCGCCCCTTCTGTGCCAGGGGGAGGCCACACGACTTTCAGGTGTGCGCTGGGAGCCATTGAGAGAGACAGAAGAGGGCGGGAGTTAGCTCAAGCGGCGCCACGCCTACTTTGCAAGCACAAGGGCCCGAGTTCAATCCCCGGTACCGCCAAATACAACGTTACAAGAGAGGGACAAGGGGCCACAGAGACGCAGCCTGGGGAGAGGAAGGCAGACTGAGCCACGCAGCGGCTGCCGGGGCTTTGAACAGTGATGGACCCGATGACGAGGCTCAGCCCAGGACGCTGGGGAAGCCCCGCTTCTCCACCCGGAAGTCGGAACTGGCCCCAGGGCAGCCTTCAGCTGCCACTCGGCTGTGAAGCTTGGCTCACCGGGGTTCAAAGAGGATCGCCCGGGATGCGGGGCGTCGGCCCCGGAGCCGGCAGGGCTAGGGAAAGGTCGGAGCACCTCCAGAGGGGGTCACTGACAAAATGTTAGAATCTTTGGCGCTGGCCCGGAGCCACTACAGTGCCACTAAATAGAGGGGAAGAAAACTGGGTAAAAACGGGCTTCCTTCTTTCAACTGGCTTCTACATTCTTCCACAGACAGACCCAGACCTCGGTTCCTGGACCCCGACGGGGACACGCGCTTCCCCGGTGCCCAGAACCGCGGAAGCCTTTCAGGCACGCGTCCCCCGAGCAGAGCGACGCTTCGTGATGTGCCCCCCACGCCCGGGAGTTGGCGGGTTCTGGAGAAGCATTTCCGGGATTGGGCCAGCCCTGAAGGCCGAGTCTCCTAAGATTGTCCCCCAGGGCTGATGGCCACAGGCCCCCCCCCCCGTGACGAGCCCCAGAGCCGGTCATCGTCCCGCTCCCCACCCCCTCCCCCCATGGGGGACGGTCTCCCGGAGAGGGGACTCCTTCCGCCGCATCTGGGTGGGGTGTGAGTTCCGGGATCGGCTCAGAGCTGGGCGTGGCAGTGCACACGCGGAATCCCAGCACTCAAGGCCGAGACCGGAGGGCCGCAAGTTCAAGCCCAGCTGGGCAACTTAGCAGCAGGAGAACCATCTCGAAACGAAAAATAAAAACAGGCTGGAGATCTAGCTCAGTGCAAAGGCCCTGGGTTCAATATCTGGTTCCCTCTCTCTCCTTTTCTCTGTCTCTGTCTCTCTCTCTCACCACACACACACACACACACACACACACACACACACACACAGTAGCTTGGCACCCGCATGGCCCTAAACGGTCATCAGAAGGGGCAGCAGCTCTGTGGCAGGGGCAGGAAGGACTAGAGGAGCGTTGTGAGGGAGACGTGGGTGCAGGGGGGACCAGAGGACGCTGAGGAGACGCAGGGCAGGGAGGGACCCCAGAAGGGTCCCACCGCTGGAAGGCGGTTTCCGAGGCACCGCTGCCTCCAGACTGCCTGCGGCCCTCTGGCCAGGATGGCTCCAGCGGGTCCGAGTCTCTGCCTGGTGAGCTGTGAAGTGGGGGTGACAGTGCAGCCACTTACCGAGTCACCCACACAGGGCTCCCGCATCGCCAGGGCAGGGTCCAAAGCAGCAGCAGGTGTTCTCCAGGGTCAGGGCCCCAACTGTGGGGTTTCCTGCTGGGCAGAGGTGTCTTCTGGGCTATGGTGGAAAGGCCAGGCGGGGTGGCAGAGGGGGAGATGGCCGAGGACCCAGCAGAGCTGGACGCCTGGTGGCGGGCCCAGGCCTCTGCACTCACTTCCTGATTAGCTGTTCCCAGCATGCCTCACTGTTAATGGTGACCCAGCGGGTCAGATTCATCAAAGTGGAAAATATTCTTCTTTCCATTGCAGTCACTACCATTATTTATGTTATTGAAATTCATCAATCACCACTGACTACCTTTACTATTTTTATGCCATGTTAGAGAGTGGGGCAAACACGTCTGCAGCCCTCCTTCAGGTAGGGGTCCCAGGGCTGGGGCAGACGCTCTCCTCACAGTGTAACGGGAAGGGACGGAGGGAGATTGTGTGGCTGATGTTCAAATTTAACAGCCAGTTTCCATGTAGAGCGACCTGTGATTTATGTTCTCACAATTTCTTGGCTAAGAGCTGGCGCTTTTTAACAGACCCGTGTCCCGGGCCCAGGTCAGCCCGCCCGCTCACAGGTCAGGGTGCTGCTCGTGCCAAGCGGCTGTTCGATCATTCGGGGTCAGAAGCGTGGAGCGCTGTGACCCTGGCATCTTCTCCACCCTCTCCTGGCCACCGTGACCCGGAGGCCCTGGACCCCCGAAGCCCTCGCGGCGAGCTGAGCTGCGGCAGCACGAGGGCCGTTCCTGGGCGTCACCCCCAGGTCCAGCTGCCGCCTCCCGACTCGGTCCCTGAGCTTTCTCCCGATTAAGAAGAGTGACCCCTGGCATTTCAGTGGAGGATCAATGCCAGCCTCGAGGCCCTTCATCTCCTCTCACCCGTGCACCTGGGCACGGTGGGCTTCTCAGCGTCGCGTCTCGAGCCTCATTTGTTAACTTCAAGGGTAGAAAGATTTCTCAGCTTTCAAACCCCATGTAGCTCGTGAAGCCCCGAGGAGGGTTTGGAGCAGAGCAGAGCCAGCGACTCAGGACCCGCCGATTTTGCCCGAGCACGGAGGAAAGTGTCACTTCGGGGTGGATGGTGTCAGGCTGGCACCGGGCAGCACTTGCCAGGCTCCCGCAGAGCGCGGGCCTGCGAGTCCTCAGGGGGTGAACCTGCCGCTGCCCTGAGCGAGGCCCACTCCAGGGCACCACGGTGTACAGAGCAGCGTCCGCAGCCCGAGCCAGAGCGTCTCCCTCGCAGCCACAGCCATCCTGCCGTCTGTCGTGGAGGGAGGGAAGCGGACTGTGAAACAGAACAGGGGTGGGGCTCTGCAGGGAAGCCCCTGAGGGCCCTCCCGCCACACCAGACGGCACCTGAGCTCGGCCTCCCGGGGAGCAGGGCGCGGTCCCTGGAGACCACACACTAGGCACCAGGGCCGTGCCAGGGAGCATCAGGCACTGGTGAGGCAGCTTCAGGTGCAAATCTGTCAGGGAGAGAAATGTTTTACTCCTCATGATGCTGAGCCGGAGGCGCCTGGGCCGGCCTGTCCTCAGCACCACTGAGGGGCATCTGGGCGGCGGGGAGTGCTGGGGACCCAAGGGGAAGGGCAATACAAACTGGAAACAGGATGCTGGTGATTTGTTCTCTGGATCTGAAGGAAAGGCAGCAGCAGAAGCTCAGGCGGACATCATGGGCTGGAAGAATGGGCCAGAAGTTTCTAGAATGGGCTGGAAGTTTCTAGAAGCAGACATCCCCCAGCATCCTGTGTGCTCTGTCAGCTTCCCTGCCGGAGTGGACCTGCAGACGGCATATGGGTGACAGAGGTCCCGCCCACGGCTGCCTCTGCCTGGACCCTGACGTGCTCCCCCTCGTCCAGTGTGGTGCTCCTTTCAGGTCAGGTGACGCCAGCATTAAACAGCAAATGGGAAAAGAAACGCTCTGCTTGGCTGCACCGTCGTCCCGGCTTCAGCCTGCCAGCTCCAGTGCCAGGACACTGGGTGCCACGGGTACTCATGACACGCCTCCACGTCACACATCTGCCTGCGGGTCATGACCAAGGGCAGTGCGTGCCAGGTTCCTCTGAGCACAGTGCCACTCTGCCCCATGGGCTCCCTCCGCCCCCAAGTCTTGGGGTCTCAGAGCACCTGCAGCCCTGGCGTGGTGGCTGCCACTGGAGCAATCAGGCGTGGCCTTGTCCCTGGCACAGGAGGAGAGTGAGCCTGTGTGTGAGCCACGCCTGAGACGGACCAGCCCACGACACCCACCGGGCTCAGCCGCGGATGCCAGGCGCGTTAGGCTCCAGCTGCTTGGGGCTTGCGGCCCCAGCTGCCTGCCCTTCTCCCGGGCTCGGCGCACACCAGCGCAGGCCTGTTTCCGGCCACCTCCCCCCTCAACCGGAGCCCGCTGGACCTGGCCTTGACCATCCGAATGGGCGGCTCTCTGGTCTTTGTCCATGCAGCCAGAGGCGCTGACCCTGGAACCCGGCTTTACCCTCGCCAGCCCCTGGCATCGTGTGGAGGGCAGCATGGCAGGCCCTGGGGCACCTCCACGCCCACACAGGGCAGTCTGCCACAGGCGGCTGTGGGCCCCAGCCCCAGAGGGAGCAGCCGTGCCACAGGCTTCTCCCCGCCTACGCGGGCTCCATGTCTCAGCCTCTGTCAGGCCACTCGGAGCTGCGCAGCCGCTGGTGTAGCATGTGGCACCGCGGCCATTGCAGAGGGAGCCGTGGGTCTGTCTAAAGAGCTTCAATCGGAGCCCAGTCTTCAAAAGCCCCTTTCTCTCCAGAAGGAAAAACACTGCTTTTCCTCATGGATCTGTGCTATCTCCCAAGACCCGCCCAGCCCAGGTGCCCTGTACCCCGGGAGGCGTGCGGCTAAGTCACATGACCTGCGGGCACCCCCGCACTCCCACTGGCACCACTGGCTGCTCTGGAAGATCAAGGAGACTGGGCTAGCCTGGCTGGCTGACAGTGTTAGAGTAGCTCTAATGTGCCCTTTGGTGCAACCCGGGCCGACCCCTGACCCTCGACCCCTGCTCGGACCTGGCTGTGCCCCGCGGCTCCAGCAGCGACGCAGGGCCGTAAACCAGCGCAGACTCCGGGGCCACCAGCTGACCAAACACATGCACTATCGTAGGGGGCGGAGTCACGTTTCTTACCACTCCGTTGTGACTTCCAGGAAGAGTTTTTTAATGTTCGTGCTAAGATAGCCTCCTTTCTTCACCATAACTCCTAACACTCGAGACACAACAGCCTGAATGGTGGAGAAGATAAAGACAATGCACACAGACACAAGACAGGACACACAGAATATCACACGGCGTTGAAAAGGAGGGCAGTACGCTCACCCGCAACTCCATGGATTGAACTGTTGGGTGTTATGCTAAGCGAAGTCAGCCAGGTGCAGAAAGACAAGCACTGCGGGCCCTGGACACATGAACTAATTCTTTCCTGAGGACCATTTTAACTCGGGTCAGTCAGCGGAGACTCAGGCCCCTCGCACGGCCTTCAGAGTCTCTCTCCTCCACACAGGCAGACCTCACGTCCTCAGGGAGACACTAGCCCGGGATTCCTCAACGAACGCACACAGCAAAGGATGTTCTCTGTTCCCCCCCAGAACTCTTTAAGGGTTAACTCTGTACCTGAGACCATCTGGAAGCACAAGTGGCCGGCACTGGAGACTTCGTTCGTAAGGTCATATTAAAATTCCAGTCAAAACCCAAGTTGCTCATGTCAGGCCAACTGTAACTCGAAGGTGCATCACACTACATGACCCCACTTGTACGTGGGACTCGTGGGGACAGAGCAGAAAGGTGCTGGGCAGACCGGGAGGCCGTGGGGGATGGCGGGTGGGGCCCCGGCACAGCGTCCGAGGCCGGCCGGGGAGGGAGGTCCAGCCCTGTGCTCTGCGTGGGGGCCGCAGTGGAGGACAGAGCCTCGTCCGTTCCGACAGTTTCCTCAGTCATCAGAAAGCGAGATTCGTTAAAGTCATCAGAGACCGGAGGCGGCTGTTACCCCAGCCGGCGGCCCCTCCCGCTCACTCGCCTCGCTAATCCACTGTCACCATCTTGGAAAACCAGGGTGAGTCTTTCGAGGGCAGCAGCCAGAGCTGCAGAGGAAAGCCCCGAGGCCTCGGGAGGAGCCAGGGGTGCCGTGGGAGTCGTCCTGCTGCGGAGAGGGAAGGGGCACCGCCCCCGAGCTCCAAGTCAGAAAGACGAACCCAACTGAAATTCTAATAAAATTCTGTTCATATTCTAATAGAAATTGCAATAGAATCTAGTGAATCTAATTGAAAAATATCACTTTTTGTTGTTGTTGGAATGGACTGTCTGTAGTCCGAAAAGTAATTCACAAAGTGATCATTATGGGAAATAAAATAACTTCCATACACCTTTCTCTCTGATGTATTTTATACTAGAGTTCCACACAGTGACTTCTGTTAATTTGCACCAATATTTGACTCAGTTTCCATTTCTTTTTCTCATTCTCATGATAGTTTAGCATGTTCCTGACATCTACAATAGCCAGGGGGAGAGATTAAAAATGTATTTTATGCCGGGCGTGGTGGCTCACGCCTGTCATCCCAGCACTTGGGAGGCAGAGACAGGAGGATTGCTGAGTTCGAGGCTTGCCTGGCCTACATAGTGAGCTCAGAGCCAGCCTGAACTACAATGCGAGACCCTGTCTCAAAAAAAAAAAAAAAGTATTTTATAAACTCCATGAGATGCACAGTTTGAGGCCTACTGTGAGGGCTGACTCAAAATAATATCACCACAATGCTTTATACTACATAAATACCTTTCCAAAGGAGCTGAAGAAAAACCTTTAAAACATAATTTAATTTGTTTGAATTAAATTAATTCTTAAAAGAAGCATCATAATCTTTGATTTTTAAATGAAGAATCTAGGTTTAAAGTAGATAAATAGCAAGCGATATCCCTTATCGGCCCATGTTCAAATTTCTGATACTAAACTGTAGCCTTTACACAGGCACACGCATGCACTCACACACATACACGTTCACACATGCACACATGCACACACGTACACATGTAGATGACATTGGGAAGGAGTAATGGACATTTCTACTTGGTTACACAAAGATAAATAACTGATCTGCTTCCCAGAGAGTGCCTCACCGCCATGTTGCTCAGCTTTCTCTCCCCGTGATGAGGGCGCCTCACCGCCATGTTGCTCAGCTTTCTCTCCCCGTGATGAGGGCGCCTCACCGCCATGTTGCTCAGCTTTCTCTCCCCATGATGAGGGCCTGCTGCTGCCTGCACTCGATCGGCACAGGCTGTCGTGGTGGGATGTGCGACAGGAGGCGCTCCTTCCGGTGCCAGCCAGGAAATGGAAAGAGACAGGAAGTGCCCACAGTCTTGGCACCTGCTCCAAGCCGCCCCAGAGCCCTCCTCTCCTCTCACCAGGACCCTGTTCCTGAAGCCCCCACACAGGTGGAGAGCCGGGAACCAAGCTGCCTGCACCCGGCCTGTAGCTGACATACTGGATCCAAGCTGCCCCTCCTCCTCAGCCCCTCTCTCCGGCCCCTGCACAGGGCAAAGCATTGCCCCTTTGGGTTTCAACAACAAAGCTTTCCAGAAAGCAGACTGCACTCGGAAATAACCTACATGCTAGGGCCTGGCCACTGGTAAAGCTCTCGACCAGGACTAACTCGTGTGCGATCGCCAGCCTGGTTTATGGACACACGCGGACCCTCTGCTGCTGAGCTGCTCAGACCCAGCCATGTGCTGTTCCCACCAGGCCCCGCATCTTCCCGAGCGCAGCCTAAGCCAGAGTGAGATCAAGCTGGCGCTCGGCACCTGGCACCGTGGCCAGAGTGCCCCTCACAGCCGGAGCCCAGGGAGAGTCAGGCACCTTGGCGTTATTAGCACACGGCTCGGACCCATCCAAGCCAGGGAGCAGCCCGGGAGGAAGAGACGGTTCTCCAGAGCCTGAAGGAGGCCGGGCACTTGGCAGGCCAGGGACGGCCACGCCGAAGACACAGAACTGGGCTGGGGAGGGCGGAGGAGAGCTCCTGCAGGCCTCTGGGCTTTCCGGAAGGTAACTCTCCTGTGTCACAGAGCTCAGCAGGAAGGAGGAGCACGTGGAATGTTTCCCCTGATACATCCATAAAAACTTGGAGGTGAACAGGAAATGGAGGGGTCAGTGACTACTTCCTGGTTGGTGGGAAACCTGCTGAGATGAAGCAACAGACACTGTAACGACAAGACTGTAAAAGGCAGGGTATAAAATCAGTCAGACAGGCAGGATAAGACCAGGGCCAAGCGTCAGTGTGGTGAGTGTGGCCCGTCGTCTCTGTCCTCGGGCTTGGTGCAGAACACCCCAGGGACGCTCGGCCTGTGGAGTGCCGAGCCCTACGTGCGCTGCCTGCTGTGACATCAGCACACCCCTGCGATAAAGTTTAGTTTACAAACCGGAGGTAGCACAAGTTTAATAACGAGAGCAACTGCAACAAACTGTAGCTTCATTGCTCTGTGTTTGAATAAAGGCAGGTCTGATAACCAAGAAGGTTCCTGGTTACTAATGGGTAGGCAGGATAGACAGGGCGGACCCACTGGACAGACTCGGGTCCTGGCAAAACACAGCATGACAAGGAGAGAACTCGTCATGCTGATCCCTACGTACCATTTAAAGTATATGAATTGTTTAATTCTGGATCTTTCCATGTAATTTTTTTTTTTGAGACAGGGTATGGTTTTGTAGTTCAGTGAGCCCTGAGCTCACTATGTAGCCCAGGCAAACCTTGAACTCAGCAATCCTCCTTCCTCTGCCTCCCGAGTGCTGGGATTACAGGTGTGAGCCACCACGCCCGGCACTGTGGTATGTGGTATTGATTGCTGGTGGGAGTGAGTCACCACACCCAATACTGTTGTATGTGGTTACCGGGGATCGAACCAAGGAACGGGTTTGGTAGGTAGGCGCTAAAACCACTGAGCTAAATCTCTGGCCCTCTATGTAATATTTTTAAGTCACATTTTCCCGCAGGTATCTGAAGCTGTAGAACTTACAATGAGGGGAAACTAGTTACCATCTTATACCTGAATGTCGCTAAAAGGCTGGATTTTAAATGGATTTTTTTTAACCACACAACACTAAAACAATGTAAGGAAAAAAAGTAAGGGTGACCGCATCAGCTGTCTACAGGGGTGCTCCCCCATAGCGCTGTACCTAAAGCTTCCTGGTGACAAAGACAGACCCTAAGATTTAAAGCCGCGACCTCCTCCAGCAGCAGCCAGGCGCGGGGTGCGCCTGGACGAGCGCTCGGCGCCGCGCGTGGGCTCTGCGGCCTCCGTGTGCCCGCAGCGCCACCTAGTGGTGCTGCGCCGTACTAGACCCCAGGAACAAGGGCGGGGACCCTGGTGGCGGAACCCCTCTGCGTGGGTGAGAGCGAACGACCCAGAAGGAGAGGAGGGCTGCTTCCTGGAAGTGGTGAGAACCCGGGCTCAGGAAGACCCCGGCTTACAGCAAGAAGAGCGTGTTCGACCCTGAGGTCCTCCCGAGAGGGAACCCCCCGGTGTCTCCCGTGCGAGCAGAAGCGGCGAGCGCAGACCCGAGACCTTCCGGACCGCGCGGCCTTGCGCAGAGCCCGGTGCCGGCGGCTCGCGCTGCAGGGTCCCCGGCCGCGCGCGGATCGCGGATCGGTGCCAGCCAGCACGCGCACTCCTTGCGGGGCTCCCGCCCGCTGGCATCGCCTCGCCTCCGGGCCTGAGGGGCAGCTGGGCACCTCGGAGGACAGCCATAAAACTTGTCGAGTCGCCGAACTGGGAAGAACGGTACCGCAATTCTTGAAACACTCAGAATAAACAGGAAACTTCCGGCGAAGAATGTGGGTAGACGCCGTGACCGATGAAATTTTTAATGATTTTTAAACTTTAATATTTGATAAAGGGGCTTGGAAACACCGGAGGCTGTGTCACAAGGGCCATCCCGCCAGGCCGCCAGCTCCCCGGCGCGGACGAGGCTCCGCAGTGGCCTCCAGACACCCCACGTGCGGCCCTCAAGTCACAAACTCCGGAAATAAGCCTCTGCGGGTTCTGGCGCTGCGGCCCCGCCGGCCCCTCCCTCCCGGGCTCCTCCCTGGCTCCCCGCGTCCTGGCTGCGTGACGTGGGAGCCGGCCCTGCCCCGCGACGTCCGTGCTCCACAGCAGACCCGCAGCAGAGGAGCAGCTGCCCAGAGCCGCGCCCGAGCCAGCCGGGCCTTCCCCCTGCGCAGCGGCTGACCCCAGCACACAGCCCGCCCGCATGGCCACAGTGGACCCCAAACGCCGCTCAGACACCTCCCAGCACCCCTGGGAGTAAGTGTTCCACACATGAACTGGGGGCGCATGTCCCCAGCGCCTCCCCTTTGGCAGAGTTGTGCTGGCGCCAGGCCAGGCTGCAGGGAGCCGCGGCTGTGCGAGCTCGCCGGAGTGGAGGCCGGGCGGGGTACGTGGCGGCGCTCGAGAGCCCAGGACGAACCCCGGGTGCGCGCTGCTGCCCATGGCAAAGGCCTGGGTTCTGGCCTAACTGCCGGCGTGGAAGTCGCTGTGCCATTTACCACTGACGGGAAAGCAGAGGGGACAGGCCAGGGTGGGCAGGGGTCCGGGAGGGCAGGAGTTCTGCAGTTTTTCAGACAAATATGGCCACAGGTGGTCTGAGAGTGGCAGGTGGACACCACCCTGAAGCGGAGCGGTGCTGGCCTCTCCGCGCCCCTGGCCTGGGACAGCGCGCCCCTGCAGAGCCCGGACCTGCGTTAACATTCCAAAGAAGGAATCTAGCTCAAGGCAAGCACGCGGGGAAAGCAGCAAAAAGATGATCCTGCAATTCGCAGGACCGGACAGTCCTCTGGGAAGAGGAGCTGGGCTCGAATGAGCCTTGAGCTCAAGGCCCCAAGAGTCTGTAGTCAGGAAGCAAAGACAGACCACAGAGGCGGGCAGGGCAGAGCGCGGGAAACCAGTTAGACTGCGAGGGACTGCAGCGCCCCCTGTGGTGTGGGAGGAGCGGCCGTGACCCGGCGCCCTGAGAGAGCCTGACTGGCTGTCTCTGCTGGAAGTTGGGAAGGGCGTCGGGTTGATGCGGGGACAGGGGCGTTATCGATGCATGCAGTATGCGTGTACTAAGCATCCACTGAGCTCCCTTTCTGTGTACAATTAACATGTGTTCATCAAAACTTTTTAAAAATGAAAAACCCTTGGGAACTGAACTTCCAATAGCTGGATGGTTGGTGCCGTGGTGGAGGGAAAGGGTCAAGATTCCGGGGTCTGCAGCCCCTCGGGGGCCTGGACCAGCTCCAAGTCGCCCTCTGTGGGGAAAGGGCTGGGATGGAAGCAGCGAGCCCCACCAGCAGCGCACCACAGAGTAATTCCTACAAGAAGCAACTTGCCGCCATTTTTAAAATGTAAAATTGGGCGGCTTCCCCAACTCCTTTCTTGTTCTTGTCAAGATAAGTAAGTTTTCTCCCCCACTGGGTATCAGGCTAATTTCCAGCTTCTTAGTATATTAAAAGTGAACCTGGAAACTCCAATCAGATGAAAAAGAAGACAGGGTGCTTACTCACACACTTTCCTCTTAAACAGTTTAATTTCCAGAACTGCTACCTAAACGAAAATGAACAAGATCACTTTAATTTTCAAATTACATGTTGCCTAAAAACACACCCAATAGCTTCCAGCCCACTAAAGTGCTCTGACTATAAGTCTTAACTAATCATTTCTGACTGTGAAAAATTAAGCTTTAAAACAGATTTTTCCCCAGACTGTACTACATTCTGCTACTCTTTGTTCAAGAACGATGTTATATTGTTTGTAATAGTTCCCATCTCCACAATGAGTGCTACCAGCCTTCCAGCCATTCATCAGAAGCCAATATAAATTAGTGTACCTTTCATACAAAATAACCAAGGTATGCTTTTTAAAAAATTAACATTCAATTTCTGTTGTGTCACAATTTTCTAATATATTTTAGTTTATTGAAAACTAGACTGTCATGTTTTACCAAAAGTATCAATCTGGTGGAACTATTTTGGGTAACTTTAAGATGTATGCTATGTGTTTGTTGTAAAATTAAATTTAGACAATACAGAAAAGTACAAATGCAAGTACAGTCGTGTGGGGCTGTATCACCCAGGATACCAGGATATCACACCAGGATCACCATGGATACGTCTCATGCATGTCCTTACAGTCTGGCTCTGTGGGCACCCGCGTCTTGCATATCACACACACACACACACACACACACACACACACACACACTCCATCCCAGACACACAAATGGAGATCAGATTGTTGATACTGTTACCTTGTTACCTTTTCCCTTAATACATCATGAATGCTTCTTGTGTGATTTAAGTCTACTCGTGATTACTAAAGTCTACATGATTCCATCCTATAGCCAACCACTGGTTAATGTCCCCAAATCACTGAATGTTGAATGTGTATTTATCCAGCTTTAAATAGTGGTGCAGGAACACGTGCATATAGAAAGCTCAGTGTACATCTCTGATGGCTCCTTGGCACAAATTTCTGAAGGAGTGTGACAGCGTACTAGACACATCTTTTAAACGTCTTTTATTAACGATGTTTAGAGCTTTAGACTTGACTGGAAGGTGCAGAAGTCTCCCGACCTTTCCCATATCAACATCTCTAGTCAGAGGAATTTATTTGTCAAAAAGAAAAGAAGTGAATTTACATTCTTGACACATCGCTATCAAATCCAAAGTCCCCCATGAGGACTCACAGTTGGGGTTGTGTGTGGGGGTTTCCACAAGTGTGAGAACTCATCTGGCCTCCACAGTCCCGTCAGGAGCCCTAAAAGCGCTTGGTTCTGTGGATACTAAAGGGGACTTAGTATCACCAAAAGTTGGGCCTGCTCACACTCTGTCAGGAAGTGTGAAACTTTGTGTCTCTGCACACTTATAACAAAACTTATAAGAAAAATATGATTACCTATTAGGCAGCTGAATGATATCACATTTTGATTTTTTCATGACATAGATATATGATGTTATTTAAATTCTATTGTTCGTGCACTTAGCCTATTTTTAAATTGAGTACGTTTTCTTTTCTATGTATAAGAACTTTCTGTATTACCCTCCTAGAACAATGGTTTAAATGTTGAGACCCCTAAACTCGAAGCTTGGTGGTGAGGTGATCGGGGAGGGGGTGCACCTAAGTCACGAAGGTTCTTCCATCTTCTGCTGTCCATCCTCAGAGCCACCAGGGAGCCCAGTGCTCGAGGCCCCTTTCCGCGTCAGGTTTGTAGCAGAGTACAGAGAAGACTGTGGCCCAGGCTGGCCCTCGGCGAGGCCACCGGGGCAGAAGGACCACCGTGGCCAAGGGTCAGGGAGGGCCAAGCCCGGCACAGGGCGCAGGGAAAGGAGGCCGCCATGGAGAGGGCAGGAGGGGCCCCGAGGGAAGGCAGCACACAGCCCAAGGGGAAGGGAGGTCCAGGTGAGGAGGCAGCAGGCCAGGCGGAGGCCGGGGACAGTCAGCCCCGGGGAGGCTCGGCGCTGCCCCCGGGCGTCATCCAGACGGCCGGAGCTAAGCTGGGGTTCTGGTCCCGGGTCCACACGGCGAGGCAGGAGCTGTCAGGGCAGTGAGCTCAGCCAGGCTCAGGGTCAGCTCCTGCTAAAGGATCCAGGGACAGACACACGTCCATGAGTGAAGGCAGGACACCGGGCTCCCTTCCTGAGTCTCTGACAGGCTGGCCTATTTTAGGGCCAGACACAGCCTGTGCCTTCCTATTTTTAAACAATGGTTTAATGTGAAAGAAACTTAATCTGTTTATAAGGTGATTGAGATTGATTCCAAATTAACATAATCAGGCAGCTGTTAGGCATCGTGTGGTAATCTCTAAATCAACAAACAAGTCCTGTGAAACACAACAGCCAATTTCATTACCTGATAATCATCTCAGTCACCCACCAAGACACGTGCTTATGTGGTACGACCGTGTGTCCCACAGGAACATGGTCTTGGAAAATTCCCACTTCCCATCTCTCCATCAGCGCTCTGCTAGAGGTGGAAGCAGAAGAGGCACGTGCCCCCTGTTCCTGTTGATCTGGCTAATGGAAGCTGCTGGCCGAATATCAGCTTTTTGGCTGTTCTACTGAAAGGCAAATGCAAATGATCTGCGTGTGTTTGTGTATGTTTGTGTACGTGTGTGTGTTTATGTGTATGTTTATGTGTGTGTACGTGTTTGTGTACATGTGTTTATGTGCGTGTATGTTTGTGTGTGTGCATGCACATGCACATGCGCAGGCCTACGCAGACCCCAGCACCATTTCAAGCGTGTCCAAAGCCAGAGCGCAGCTTATCACTGTGGACCGGCCAGCCGTGCTCTGGGCCCAGCAGGTGCCCCGTCACCCGGTGCTACCGGCCCGTCCCGGTGGCCCTCTGCAGGTCGGCCTCCCCCAGGGCGCTGTCCCGCGTAGGGCAGGGGCACGATTCTTCCCTTTGCCCACAGCAGGCCAACCTGTGGCCAGGACTCTGAAGCTCACAGGTGGCACAAAGCCACCCGACTCTGCTCATCCTCTCTCTCCACCAGGGCACAGTTTGCTGAGCTAAAACTGAGGTCCTTTTCAAAAAGAACAAATACGCATCCAGAAAAACACCCACTTTTCCATTTTTACCTTGTTAGCAGAATTTTCCAGAGACAAATTTTATTTTTCAATTTATTTCTAGAAGTAATTCTACCTGCTTGTAAGTCATTATATGGACCTTGCAGTGTTTTGTCTGTTTGTTTTTTGAGACAGGGTCTCGCTTTGTAGTTCAGGCTGGCTCTGAGCTCACTATGTAGCCCAGGCAAGCCTCCAACTC